>JZKD02S0502853.1:0-16921 GCA_000966675.3 Picea glauca | reverse complement strand
TGTAACAACTTTTCTCAATTAAAACCAAAATGGGTAAATAAAATATAATAAAAAGACTCAACCATTTTAGCTCCCATCTCTTGTGGAATCATAGCCCTCTATCTCTTTTCCTTGTTTGTGTTTCATCCAATGATGTATTTTTATTAATATATATAGATGTATTACATTTATAGGCACTCCAACCCTTTTCCAACTTAACCGGCTCACTAGCCTAAGTGACATTTACATAATACATTCTAGTTCATAGGGGTTAAAACCGATGTGTGACATCTCCTTCCCCTTATTTTTGGCACTGTTGTTAGTGCACAACACTATACCGATGTTATTAGAATTAAAAATATAGGCTTGATGGCCAGTAATATACACATGTAGTCCATCCAATGATTTTATACATATGCACTTAGGCCTGAAAACATGCATACATAGGCTCTCCAACCCAAAACATGTATAATGATCTTCGCAATTTATATTTCTGGAAGCAGTTCCAACCAATAACCTCTCCTTCCCTATCAACCTACACAACCCAATGATTGTATCCCCCCTTCTCTACTCTACAGTCCTTCAATTTGTACCAATTCTCTTCAAGGCTTTAGTGCACTCAACCAGGAAGTTTCAGAGTTGTGGTTCCAAGAACTCCAACTACAACAAGTCTAATGGACTTTCTTCATTCCATGCCCTTTTCATTGAGCATAATTCCCTTTTGGTGCTCTTATTCCTGAGATTCGAGCTTCAATAGTGAACATCTCATCTGTATTACACACATACAATCATCATGAGATATCATCATAACGAATTCCAATTATAAATGTCAAATATGGTTTATACAGAAAAACATAATTTCCAAGAATGAACTTCCTTCTCATAATTCGTTTTGGATTTTGCAGCAGGAGGCATCATTATTTATTATACCTCATAGAAGTTCCATTCCAAGGCAATTCTTCCTGCAATTTATCATCCTTCACTCATCCAAACCAACCATTACCATATCATAACAATTTTTAATTACAAATTTCCAAATCAATCTTATATAGGAAAATAAAATTCCCTAGGCATGAGGTTTTTTTCTCATAATGTTTGGTTCTTGTAGAAATGGGTATTGGTATTATTTATGGTCTTACATCCCTGACATATCCAAAACCATTCTCTTTTCCATTTTGTCAATATACACACAACCAAACTGATTGTCAGTAATTTTTAAATTCCAATTTCCAAAATTGTTTTATACAAAAAAATAAAGTTTCTAGACGGGAGCTTATGTTTATAATTCTTGGCCCTTGTAGTAGTAGAGCATATTCTTCTTTATGGGATTACATCATTGCCATATCCAAGACCACTCCACCTATTTTCCCAATTTACACTCAACCAAACAAACTGTTAGCATAAAATTTTCATGGAAGAAATTACAAAGTTTCACAAAGTGATCTTAGAATTGATTACAATAACAATTCAACCACTTCCATTAATACAACTATTAACTAAAATGAACCCATCATTATCTACAAATGTATTATCAACCAATATTTTCTTTCTTGTAAAATTTTTGGTAGCTTAGAATGTGATCTCAAAATTGTAACAAACTAACAATTCAATCACCTTCATTTAGTATTCATATTAAATATAATGCATCTATCATTCATTATGCATTTTCAATGCCACATGATTTTCATAATTGTTGTAGCAAGCTATTGGGAGAAAAGTTCGAGGAATAAGGAAGAGCACAACAAATGAGGCATGAAGCTAAGGAATGGACCAAAGAAGCAATGCACACCAAACATTAATAAAAAGAAACACAAAGTCAAAGGTAGAAGAAGGACAATATAATGAGGAAATGGTTGGATCGAAGACCAACCGCGTGCACGAGCTTGTAAAGTGGAAAAACCTAATCCACTAGGGTTAGGGTTTTTGTAATCAATGTAATGTGTTTAACCCACTTTTAGTAGTATAAATATATGATGTATGATATAGCTAGGGAATATCTATATGATATTTTTGGTAGAGAGTTTTGGATCAAATTACTGATTCAGTTTTGGAGATGAGTCTATTTTTGAGTTGTAACTAAGGGTCAAGTTGCAAGATGTGGAGCTTGTTGTGACACTAGTCAGCCTCACCATTACCATAATTTTGATGTAATGCACGTAGCGCATAGAATTGAAGATGAATAATAAATAAGACATATATTTGTGGATGTAGCCCAAGGGGGTGAACCATGGTAAAATACTGTGTTAATTTGTTGAATGTGTTCTTTATGATTTGCAATACTTTATGATGAATGAATGGATAAATAAATGAATCTGTTAGAGTTAATTTACAAAACACACTAGATTATTTATACATAATTAATGTTAAAGGTTAAATTAATGGTAGATATGAATGTTAGTATGGTAGAATGATGAATTTTGAAGTTTAAGTATGCCTAACATCCCCATGAGCATCATCCCTTCCTTCAATGTAGACACTTGGGTCCTATAGTCACCCATAAGACATCTTGGGTGAGACTACGTTGTGCACTCTGTGTGTAGTGTTACCTTTTGGTCTCCAGAAGGGTCGATGGTTTCTAGGGTTTTGTTGGAGAACTAAGGTAGAACCCGGGTCAGCCCATACATCCAACAATAATGCAACAATCAATAAAATAAAAATCAAGGTTCCAATAGCCATGGTCACATATACACAATGCATCCTTACATTGACCACATAATCTCACATAAATATGTCATCCACTCCAGCATGGTGATTTGGGAGGTATTGCCAATGCCTCAACATATAATCCACACACTTCCTACTGTTTTCCTGACTATTTGGATACCTTCCTTTTCAACCCAAACACAACACCAAGAACATAATTCTTAAGTACTATTCAGTGTCGAAAAATAGGTTGTATTCCAAACATCAAATATACAATAGATATAACTGAGCACTCACATAGTGCTATGGCCCTTCCATATCCAACCATGTCATGGTCTCACACATGACTAGCTCTATGGATATTCATTGCTATAACAAAAGTATGTCTAATTACTTGACATGGTTATGATCTCATAACCAATCAAAGAACAATATTAAACTAACATTTTATCTAAACGCATTCAAAACATAACATAATTTTTCTTCAAATACTAAATCGTGATTAAATCCAATTGAGGGAATTATTACCTAGATTCCCTTCAACATTCATACATCAAATCATACCTGCATGGTTGCCAATAGTTTCTTTCATGCTACATGAATAGTTGGTCTTTGTAGAAGCTTCTATGTCTCCTTCACCAAACTCTTAATCAACGCTTCATCTTCTTGTTGTCTCCTTCATATGGATGACTTCCATATGCAACAATTTCACCAACAGAACTTGCAGACATACATGAAACTCCATTTTTTAGTTGCTTGTGCTATATCTAAATGTCTAAATGACTATATCATAATTGTTTCTATAGAATTCTTAGCAATACCTTCCTTTATGTATAGTTTTCTTTTTTGTTCTTGACTTTCCTCCAAGTCTCATTGGATTCTTGTATCCCCTTATTCTCTCACTACAATCTTTGTTCCTGATTGTTTCTCTATCCTGAGCAATTTTTCAAGTCAATTCACACATGACCAATTTACATTTCTAATCATGATGTATCATTGGATTCAATTATTCACATTAATTTACTTTACTGGACCAAGATAATTTAACTTTCCCTTAATATACACTTTAACACTTTCAAGGTGCATGTTCCATGCACTTCTCCTTCCTTAACTACTAAGCCTCAAACTTGAATTCCTCAATCAATTTTCTAGCATACTATAATTTTGCACCAAGTTTTATTTTCCATATTCTAACTACTAACTAGAAGTAATTAGTTTAATTTTACCTTCCATTATAGGATCCAATGGTTCCCTACCGCTTGAGATGGGTTCTCCTTAGTCTTTGTCTCTTTTCCATTCCATAGAAATCATAGAACCATCTTCTTCTTCATAGTCCCTTATTGATTTTCCTTTGAAAACCACCCCCATGCTTGAATCCTTTTAACTTTCCGTCCACATATATTTTGGAAATTTATTCAACATCTTTGGAATGCACCAAAAATTCCCTAAATGCATCCTCATTCTCTTTCTTATTGTTGTCATAGTTCTTGGAGTGTTGCAATAGACTCCAAATAATTTGGTTGTTACTTCATGGTACTTTATTACATTATATCGAAATATTCGAGGACCTAGATTAGTCCTATAATCCCTCTTACATTTATGGAATACTCTTTCCTAGAATGTGACTACGTCCTCTTAAAATTTTCTTCATATAATGCCTTCTTTATGCATCTTTTGACACTCTTTGGCACACATGCACCATCATCACTTATCCCCTGACATTGTGACATTAGTAACATGCTTCCACTGCATTACTATGATAACAATGATAGAGGTACTACTCCCATTCTTCATAATATGATATTTAAAATGATGCATATTAACCTCATGCATACATTATGTCCTTTTTATCAGAACAGTAGTATATTTACATATCAATCATTTGAGAACAAATATTCCCACATAATGTACTACTTATATTTATATTGGAATCCTTATTTCCCTGAGCTAATCTTAACACAAGTGGACTACATTTTTATATTTTTGTATTTCCAAGATTTCATGGCTTCACTTACAACATACCTTAACAATATTCACTCTTGGATTTTGATTATCATGTGAGGAATCCTTGACTTAGCACTCTTTTCTTGAGTTCCTCTGGTAATATAAGAAAATTTCAAACCCTCTTTACCTTTTTTCTAAACCACCTTTCATAATTCCATGATTTGTGTCTCCATGGGATCCCACTACACCTACAAATGGCCTTTCTTACCTAGCATCCCCACCTGACATGAACAATTTTCATCTAGAATTCTATTCCAAATTAAACCTCCATTGTAGGAATTCCATATTTCTTATTGTACCCAATTTTCTGGTCCTGCAAATTCCTAAGGGATGCATTACACATTTTGACATTATGCATTAGCCTTATTCCTTGGGATTCTAGGCTTCCTTTTTATTTTCATCTTTTTTTCAATTCTGATCTGAACCTATTCATGATATCAATGGATTATGTAGCTTCTTCAGACACCACATGGTCATTTTAAGACTATTCAGTCCATTTGCATCCCTGCATCAGTTATTGTAAAGAAAGAATGTTGTGATTAAACATTCTTTCACCTCCAAAATACCAATCATCATATTCCTTTTGATTTCCTAGGAATTATACCGCTCCTTTCAAATTTATGGGTGTAAAACTAGATTCCTCCCTTCAAAACCTATTTTATTTCTCAATTTTGAGCTATGGTTAAAAATTTATGGGCTTTTAAAGTTTCTTGTCCTTCATTAAGAAAATCCCAATCAACTACCATGTGACTACATGTCACCATATGATCCTACCTAGCACTGTTTTGCATTGATGTGGCTCCATCTAGTACTTGTGTGGTTGTTGGAATGGTGACTAAATCACCACCCACATGGCATCACCTATATATATATCGAGATATCCGGCCCTCGACCTTTCCCTCTTGGTCACTCCACGTATAATTACCTGATATATGATATTCTGGGGTATTTCGCCACCAAGATATTGGGATACTAGATGACTACGATATTGGTGTATCACCCCTCAGAAAAATCAACACTCAATCCAACTCCAAGCATCTAGTCCAGTGAACGAGCTGGAATCTAGGACACACAACCCTTCCACAACCTGCCACCTGACATGACATGTGGCTTTGCAAGTGTCTTCCACTTGGCTTGACAGATGGCCCTATAAGTATATTCCACCTAGATTGACAAGTGGAACTCATGACTCAACGTTGACTACTACCTCAAAACTCCAAATCACCTTGATACATGGCATGATCACCACTTGGCACGTGGAAATCCCATGTGGATTGACATATCCACACATCTTAGTATCGAGCACTCGACTCATCCATTCAGGTGCTAACATCTATTTACTTTTCATTGGTTCGAGTATGTCTTTTGACATCACTAGCACATGATCTTCCCCACATACTATTCATGAGGGAAACTGGAACCTTACACTAGAGCCTTACCCCCATCGGGGCACCAGGCCACTAAGCCATTGACCCCTTGGATGTTCGCACCAACAACCCGCACCTTTGATATCCCAATATATGATACCTGGAACCTTGTCCAGCCCATAAATTTACCACCATAGGCTTGTTAGCATATCAAGACATCGGGACATCGAGATAATAGGAATTTCCCAAACAAAATACAAAATTGGAAGTCTTTCGAGGGTTTGTTACTCCGGTACTCGGACATCAACCTTCCTCTTGATATTTTTACAAGATTGAAGGTCAAGATCTGTCGGCCTACCATATCCGATGTCTAACATTTAAAGTTATCTTCTCGAGGTTTATGTCTCGTCATACCCCCGATCCTGGATATTCCAGTACCCTGACACCTTCCACGAAACCTAGACCACTAAGGAACCATGCCACCATCCCCATCGATGGTTTACTCCATGACTACATATATCTTATGATCCCTTGTCTCTAGTTATCCACTTTGGAAACCAACGATGGAGATCTATCCAATTTTTGATCCATCGACTAAGAATCAATGCATTGAATCCATTTCTTTCTCATCCAACTGGCCCCACCCTGGACATGGGGACGCTTCATAGCCTACCACGTAACATTCCTCATTAGCATGACATCATCTCTCTCATTCATGAGTAAAAGGAGCTTGGAACACTATGTGGGAACCCTGACCACCAGGTTCCAAGAGCTCCAGTATCTGGAAATCCAATAATCTGAGTCTTCACCTCCCACTTCAACTCACTCTATAATGATCAAAAAGCTATAATCTAGCCTCTCAACCGATCCTACAACCACTATTCTTTGCCGATTCAAAACAAGATAGAATGGGTTACTTTGGTTTCCTTCAACAATTAACACAATGCTTTCAAAATTTAAGGGTTGCTTCTGGGATTAACACTCCCACAACCATTCTATGGTTCTATCTATAAGTATCATGACGAATGAAGGGTGAACTTGGGAATTTTTTGTCCCACCATCTTTTCCCAACTCACCCTACCAGAGTTTAGCACGATATTCTTTGACTCTATAACATAATTCTGCCACTTCTTCCATTCACATTTATTTCTTACCATTAATTTCTATCAACATATTCCAACTCCTGTAGGAATAAATATCAATCCAATGGAGAAATAATATAATCCTTTTGTTGTTATCAACATGATAAAATTTTCTATTGTAAGGAATTTTTAAAACAAAAAATTTCATTTTGTAGTCTTTCTTCTCAAGGATTTACCGCAGATATCAAACAAATTTTAAAGGTAGAAACACTTTTCAATAGGATTAAATTACCCTTGCTATACCAGTATTGTTACTGATCTTTGGCCCATCTAGGCCTAGTGTTTGAACCTTTCTATGATACCAATTTGTAACATACCCAGCCACCAAGATGGGCCACAATACTTAAAAAATCCCACCAAGAACGATACATGACTAACTTGGAACACACCTGGTACAACAAATACCAAAATTATTTTCCTGGGTGTTGATCTAAAATGTGCCCATTGCCTGGGTACTTCCAAATTCACCCTCTTAGAATGGTTACGAATTTGATTCCATTTTTTAATTAATCATAAAACAGGGCATGCAATTAACAATATTCATGCTAAACAATACAAAAAGTGAACAACATGCCATGCAGAACAATAACCAACAAGCATGTACAAAGAAATATGAATCTTAGAGAAAATAATCAATAGAAAAGATAGACACAGAGAGCACTTATCATTTCAAGTAAACAAACAACAACTGGCTGCAGACCAAGGACATTCCTCCCAACCATAAAAACTACTGTTCATTCACTCTCAACAATAGTGTCAACCATGATCTAGAGATATGACTCCACAAGGACAACACCTAGGCCAAATCTAAAAACTTACCAGCTAGCTAACAGGTTCTCATGTTTTTCCAACAACACAATAATCCTAATTTCCAACTCTTTTCTCCTTCAGCCAATAAAACCAAAGAAACCCTTTCTCTACCATGCAATGCCTCAAGCTATTCCATTTCTCTATAGGGCTCTAGTGCTACTAGACATGAAATATCCATACTGGAAACTCCAAGGATTCTCATCTATGGAAAATTCTCTTAGAACTACCATAAATCTCATGTGCACAAGAATCCATTTCCTCTTGGAATTATTATTAATTCCTCACAACCATCTCCCAATGTCTTTCCTCCTCCATCCATTCATTTCCATGCTCAGAACAAGATCACATGAATAATCAAGAATGAGAAAAAATGATAACCAAAGAGTGGGAATAAAATTATTGCACCCCCCAAGGAATGAAGAACGATCATTGAAGAACCAAAAAGAGTGAAAGAGTGAATGAGTAAACGAGTGAATGGGTGACTTAGTGATTAACAAAGAACAACCTCCAAACGACCCATAGGCAGGTTTTATATAAGTACAAGAACCAAGAACCACATGGCCTTCCCCAAGAAGCTCATGTAACCAATTTTCTCAATTAAAACCAAAATGGGTAGATAAAATAAAATAAAGAGACTTATCCCTTTTATCCCCCCTCTCTCATGGAATCATAACACCTATCTCTTGTTCTTGTTCGTATTTCAAACAACAACATATTTTTATTAATATATATAGATGTATTACATTTCTAGGCACTCCATCCCTTTTCCAACTTTACTGCCTCACCACCCAAAGTAACATTTACATAATACATTCTAGTTCACAGGGGTTAAAACCAGGGTGTTACATTCAACACAATGCTATCGCTATGTCATTATATCTTCTTCTTCAAGTCACCACGTAGGAATGTTGCTTTCACATCCAGTTTTTCTATCTCTAAATCAAAATATGTTTTTATAGATAATATGATCCTATTAGATGTTATCTTAGAAACTGGGAAAATATCTCACCAAAGTCTATCCCATTGACTTAGGAATGTCCTTTCACAACCAATATTTCTTTGTGATTTTCAACGTTACCATATAAAATTATCTTGTTTTTGAATATCCATTTACATCGAATGAGTTTTTTTCCTTTAGGAAATGATACCAAGTCACATGTATCATTACTTATAAGTGCATCCATTTCCTCATCCATGTCCAATTCCAAATACTTCTTATCTTCCATATCCATTTCATCTTTCATAGTTCTAGGCTCATTGTTGTCAACAAATAAAGAAAATATGCATTTGAAATTAGATAGAATATAATTATACCTAACAGGTTTCCTTGTTTTCTGAGTGGACCCCAAAGTTTGAGGTGGATTTTATTCATCCTTTTTTGAACTCTTTGAACCCTCCTCCTCATTATATTCACCCTGAAATTCTTGTACATTTTATATTTTAGCATCGTTAGTCTAGGATGGTAGCTGAACCACTGAATTCTTCTCATCCTCTTTTGGCTGCAACACTATGGTAGAAGGCTTAAATTTTCTAAAAATAAGATTCCTTCCACACAATACTTTTCCATCCATAGGTCCCCATATCTTGTCTTATTTTCACACCAATTCCATAGTTGATGAAGATACATTTCATATCCTTTTTATCCAACTTTGATCCGTTCTCCTTAGGAATCATAGCTTCTACGACCATCTTATAACCTTTGTCAGAGAAACCAAACTACACTCCTAGATCATTAATTGTTTTCACTGATAGTAGGTTTCATGCTAGAACTATAATATGAAAAATTCCAGTGATCCCATTTATTTTCCATCAGGTAATTTGATCAATAATCTACCACAAGAAATTATGCTAAGAGGATACTCATCACAAAAATATACCATCCCACCATCATATTTATCATACATTGAAAAACAATGGCAATGGTAATTTATATGGAAGGAAGCTCCATAGTCTGTTAGCCATGCACTCTATACTGCATGTATTTTTGTTTACGAGGGAAATCCCCTATGATTGTGGGAAAACGAAAAAGATAAATGACTATGTAAAGATCAACAAATTCCAATAAAATTATACAACAAACAATCTATAACTAATATGATCTAAATAACTAACTTTTGAGAAAGAAAGTAGGAATAACTTACCCGAGGTCCAATGTTTGATGTAGATCCAAATCTTGAAGATTTTTCATTCCTTCTCAATCGCTCGTTTTCAAACCTGTAAAACATCCACACACAAGAATACAAGATAAGGTAGTTATACTAATAACTAACTAGTTAATTTGATCAAATATGAAAAGATTTACAATAATTAGTGTTCTAAAAAAACAAGTATTCAACAACAATAAATTACACATTGAGCACACCATAAATCAAAGAAATGACCATTTTTATATTAAAAACAATAGTCTAAGGTGAAGTTGTCACCTACTTTGTTGCGACACCGCTCCTTGAAAGGATCCTATGTCCCTCAACCCAATCCACTGCAAATATGGTAGATCTATGAATATGGTACAACTTAGGATCCAAAGAGAAGAAACAATATCTCCTAATCAGATAGGGGAGTGTACAAGAATGGCAAGAAATAAGGGTTTCCAGGTCTAATCACTATAATAGAAAGAGAAATTCAGAGGTTTGCATATGTGGCGGGATTCAACCAACATTAGTTTTATTTCTCATGAATTCATTCATTTTCTCATTACCTTTATCCTTGGATTCATGCTCTATTTAAGTCATCCACAGACAGTTAGAGACAATTGATTATAGGAAAAAGGAGTTAGTAAACTAACCAAACCCATGAGTCAACCTACAATTATGCAATGTTTTTGAGCATTTAATGGCGTGTGCAAATATTTATTTTGAACAACTTCGGTGTAGCTGGTTCAGTTTTCTAAAGCCACGCTAAACCTAAATTTGTTGAGAGAAGACTCAAAACTTTGTTCTTTGTTCAAAGAAGACTTGACTGCTACCACTAACTGAAAAGGAGACTCATTCCCACACTCTCTTTTTTATTATTTTATTTATTTTTAACTTTTTATATTGGAAATCCTTAAAAAAGAGTAAAAGAATTCTATGATACATTAGAGGAAACAAGTGTCATGGGAAAGAAAACCAGTTCCAAGCATGAGGAACATACCTATGATAAATGCAAGGAAATGCATGCAGGATATGGACACTTTGGGGGCAGTTTCCTCCAGGGATATAGGTTTCAAGTTGCAGAGGCAAAGATTGCAAGGCTATAAACTTATGAGAATGGATAAGAGGATAAATGATAATAAGTTGAAGTTGGAATTAGGCTCAAAATAACAAGCATCATAATACAATGTAGTATCAAAACTTAACACATAAATGAGAAATCCCCAAAAGTATTAGCTGGAAAATATTGAGAAGAAGATATGAAGCTTCAACACAAAGTGATGGAAGGACTAAACATGGTTCCGAAGCCTATGAAAGTACTTCAGTATGGGCACCAAACTACAAACAAAATTCTAACTAGGGAACCCATGAATGATAGGCTCTACCATATGAATTACAACTCTTCTAAATAGAAAAGGAGGTTTCATGTTGCAACTCAGTGGGGTTGATTCTAAGGGAAAATGAAAAAGGAAACGAATAATGAAATAATGCATAAAGGGGAACAATCAAACCTATATCTCAGTTTCAAGATCAATACCTGTTAGAATGGATCGACACGACAAAAAGGAACCAAAGAAAATGTCTCCAACATCTTGTATATATGATTAAAAACATTCGCCAAGAAGTTAGTAAATCCAATATAGCAACCTCTAATAATAACATGTGCCATGGAATAAAAAACATGAAAACAAAAAACACTAAAAGTACAATATGTGAAAAGTACTTAACAACCTTACGTCTTATGCATAGTAATTCTCCAAGTAGAGGCCATCACTAAGCTCAAGCCAAGGGTTTCTTTGGTAACCATACTATAAAGCTTCCAGTTCAAGAAGAGGTCGAAAATACATAATCATGGATTTAAAAATAGCCTCATCCAAAAGGCAATTCAACATTTGAAAAAATGGGACTCGACGACACACACATATCAGGGACGGAGGTCACAAAAAGTAAGATCAGAATCAAGAGGAAGCACCATATTAATCATGCCAAAGGGGGAAATAAAATGTTCACATTCTCTCATTAGATACAACACCTGATCAATTGTCGAGACTTTGTCTTGAGAAGGAAAACATGAATGTAAAGATCCCTTATCAAAAGCAATTGAATATCGAGGATAAGATGCCAAAAGATTCACTCATGGCAGGGAAGAGTCTTCTTGAACACTAGGAACATACAAAGGAGAAACCTAAGCTACAATTGAACTAGGATGGTGATTATCATATGAAATCTGATCAATAGTGACAATACTTTTGTTGTGAGGAAAATCCATCACATGAAAAAATATAGACTGCAATGTTCATAACATACACATAATCACACCCAAGAAGCATATTGAAGTCTAAAGGGCCTTGCAACACTAACATATCAAATAGAATAGTATTCCCACCTAATGCGATAGGAAACTAAAGAAGAATCCCCAATTATTCACTAGGTCTTATTTCAAAATCCAACAACTCACTGGTAGTTGACACAAGCTTAGGAGAACCCAAAGCTTGCAAAGTCGAGGAGGATAAAATAATTGTGGAGGATCCTTCATATGTAATACATCATCAAATACTTTTCGAATTAACTTTAACCCTTATTTGGAAAGGTGCAAAAAAAGGAATCTAAGGTTCAAAAAGTCCATTCCAATCAAAGGAAACCATCTCGGGACTTTGAGGGAGTGTATTCAAAGAGAGTGGAGTGCCCCATTGTTCAAAACATATTGAATTGAAAATTCTAAAGACATAGTCAATATGCATTAGTCCCGAAAATAAGAGTGGGATTGACCAAATATTTCATCAGTTCAATTTCTTTGGTAGACTTGTCACTCTCCAAAATAAGAGTGGGATTGGCCAAAGATTACATCAGCGCGATCACTTCCTCAACCACTAGTTGAATAGGATGCTAGTAAACCAAAGATGATGCATGATCAAAAGAGAATTTAGATAAGGACCATAATATTAGTACCTATGGAATACTAGGGAACAAATGAGTAAGGTGATCTCCCTTGCAAATATTACAAGGTAAATTAGGCTAATGTCCTATTCGTCTAGGTTTCTCAATAGTATCAATGCCCCTAGCATGACTTGCAGTGGTTGGTTTCTTGTATTCAAAATGACTCATATATTTTGTTGAAATATCTCCAATGTGACTACCATAGGCTGGTTTCATTCTCCCAACATGACTTGTAGTGGTTGGTTGCATGCATTCAACATGACTAGCAGAGGTCGGGTGCATATCTCCAACATGACTTGTAGAGGTTGGTTTTTTTTCTTCAACGTGACTGACATAGATTGTTGAGATATCTCCAGCATGACTGGGAGAGGTTGTTTTTTTACTCTCAACATGACTAGCAAACGTTGGTTTTTGAACTCTAGTATGACTTTTAGGGGTTGGTCGCTTTCCCCCAACATGACTTGTAATGGCTGGTTGTAGATCTCCAACATGACTCACAAAGGTTGGTGGACTAATTCCAGTATGTATTGTAGTGACTGAACTTGCACTCCTAGCATGAATTGCAAAGGCTAGTTGAATTCCCTCAACATGACTCATAGAGGCTAGGTGCTATTGTCCAACATGACTCAGACATGTTGATGACCTCTTCTTATTTCTCCTCCTCTTCCTATTCCTTTTCTACTTTTGGTTACTAGTAGCTAGACTTTCACCAAAAGAGGTAGAATAAGGAGGAGTAGAATTCGCTGACAAAATTGGAGTGATTGGTTGGTAGAAAAGTGGTGATAAAGACACAACCTAAGTCCAATTATACAAAGAAACACTCCACTAAAAATTCCTAAGAGAAATATCGAAAAAAAAAACAACTTCTCCAACACTTTAGCTCAAGTGGATAAGGTCCCGAGTCCAAAGAAATGAAAAAGCGGAAAGGGACCTTCCGAAAAATGGCATGGGTTGATCAAGTTTTGAGACTGATGAACAAAGGAGTGAGAAGTGATTACCATGATCTCCACTTGCTATCACTAGCTATTGCAAGTAATCCTCACTTCTCAAGGCACCCTCCAAGGGTACTAATAACATGCTATGATGTCTGCCTCATGTACCACAAGAAACCACGCACAATAACCTTTGAGATACATAGGAAGAGAAACTATGGATACCAACTCCCATTTTGCATATGATGGTTACAGTCGACAGTCAAGACTGAACTTATGGGTAGGGTAACAAATCCTAAAGTGACAAAAGTGGCACCACTTAGGGAGGTAAAGGCACTCATGAAACCCCCGTATATGATCAATCCATTATGGTTGGTCAAGTCTTGAAGGGGTTGTCTCCTTGAATATTCCTTATGCGACCTCGTGTTTAACTCCTTTGTTAGAGGAGGCTCCTGACTATACCTATATGAAAATTGAATTTTGTGTCTCCCTCTCTACGAATCCTATTTTTTTTCAATGGCCTTGGAGAGTTATCTGTCCAATCATAATATAAGGAACTAACCCTAAACTTGTTGATGAACCCTATAAACAAAGTCTAGTAAATTTTAAATTTAGCATTCATTTTAGTGGTTGTTGTTTACTCACAAAGGAAACAAATGCAACTAACTGGTGTTTTTAAAGACCTGTAATACCCCTAGGCCGAACCCCAATTGTAAATGTAAACACAAATGTACTTAAGTTGGCGAGTTGTTTGATATATTTTTGTGTGCACCTTCCATGGTATAGTGCGCACATGTACTGCGCACTAAAAGGATGAAGTGTGCACATTTTAGGATATTACATGCACCAAACTTAAGTGTGTGCTATATTGAGGCCATAGAGCCTTAGTGTATATGTTGTGTTTTGAGGATGGTGATCCAAGACATCGAAAGGACAATATATATGTAACGTAAATGTAATCATATGAAAATATTAATAAAAAACACATCATTGTGGTAGACCCACCATGTAAAAGAGTATGGGGGACTAAAATCCACTAGTTAGGGAAAGGGGGCTAAAATTTAAGGATAAGGGGGCAATCTTGGGAGCTTAAGACAAAAAATGAATATTATATTAATATTCCTTAAAGTATAAAGTATGGATAATTATTTTATCCTAAGTTCCAAGGATGGGGACAAGTGAGCCAAAGTAGTTCTCAACATGACAAGTGTCAATTTGGTAACATGCATACATATAGTTTGGACTTAGCTCATTTTCTAATCATTGGATCATCATTCACTCACTCATTCAGTTGTCCTTTGTACCTTCCTATCATGGTACCTGTACTTGTACCTGGTTAGCTTAGGAGATGGACTGAAGAAGCGAGTTGTCAGGCCCATGGGATATTGAATAAGATGGTTTTCAAGCCCATGGGATATTGAATAGGATGGTTGCCAAGCCCATGGGATATTGAATAGGTGGGTTGTCAGGCCGTGAGAAATTCTCTCTAGGTGAGAGAATTGTTGGGAATTGATTTCCCAAAGGTGCCAAATTGTAGCTATAGGGCTCTGAGACTTCCTCTCTGGACTATTGTTGAAGCCCCGAAAAAGAAATGGGGCAGCCAAGGGACTGTTGAGCAGAGAAGGGGCACATTTCCTGGGGTGGGAAAAACATGTGGGGAATGAGGGATTGTAGGATGTTAGTTCGAGTTGGCACCTGCAACGAAGTTTTTCCTATTGTCTGAGATACATAAGTCTGGTTAGGAATTCCTTTACCCAGGTAGATTTTAGTCCCATCTCGGGGGTGACCCAATGCTGAGAGTTTTTAGAAGTGTGGTCTAAGGCTGGGAGGAACGTGGAATGTATGCACACAGTTAGTGATATTTTTACCAAGATAAGTGTCAATTGTGTGTTAAATTACATGTTGCATTATTATTTATGCGTTTATTTTTATGGGTTTCTCCTGTGTGTTGCATGCATATTTTTATTATTATTCTTTATTAATATGTGCATTTGTATAGTTTCTATATGTTAAACTTTTGTATACAGTTCAAAATTTTTATGTGGCATAACCTAGTTGGATGTTGGGGGTGCTATAGTATGGTATCATAGCTCTAGTTTTCAACACTGAGTCTGGATGGGCCGAGCAAGTGGAATTGAAGCGAAATTTCACAGAGAATTGATTTCGAGTTGGCCAAATTTCAAGTTACAGTGCGTCCATGGTAAAAATCAGAAGCAATTGTGTGGAATTGGGAAAAGCCCCAATTTTTGTTGTTAAATTCATGGGAAATTTGAGAAATTTGTTTAAGTGGTGAAATATTATTAAATTAATATATTTTCTAGCAAATTCAAACCTGGAATTGGTCGAATTTGAAGTTACAGGGAAGCCATGACAGATGGAGCGAGATTAGTTGATTAAAATTCTTAATTCATGAATTGAGTTTGGGAAAAATTCATTCCAACAATGTCAACCAACAACGATTTGTTGTTGCAAAGGTTGAATTGGTGTTATCAGAGTGAAATTGAACAAATTTCATAGTTGCAAAATGTGCATGGTGAAAATTGAGAAAAGTTTGGAAAAAACCTCAATTTCTACAGTGGAATTCACGAGGAATTGATGCGCAAAAAATGAAGGTGCGCAGGTGTGCACACTTAAAAAGCGTGATGCGTAGTTAAAATCTTGTGATGTGTGGAAAATAAGGGTGTGTGGTTGTGCATGATAAAATTTCGTGCCGCGGAGTAAAAGTTGATATGCGTGGGAAAATATTGGTGCGTGGGTGTGTGCACTTAAATTTAGCGTTGCACGGTGAAGAGTTGGTAATACGCGAAAAATAATGGTGCACGGGCATGCACACTTAAATTTTGCGTTGCGTGGGGAAAAGTTGGTAATGTGTGAAAAAATAATGGTGTGTGGGTGTGCACATTTAAATTTTGCGCGGTGAAGAGTTGGTAATGCGTTAAAAATAACGGTGCGAGGGTGTGCGCACTTAAATTTGG
>JZKD02S0502852.1:274659-297409 GCA_000966675.3 Picea glauca | reverse complement strand
TGTCGTTATTCTCATCAATATGACACGCTTGGCCTGTTTCTTTCTAATTTGTGTCTAATGTCACATGAACTTATCATTAATTGATAGATATGTTTTCAAGCTAACATCAATAGAGTAGGAAGTGGTAGTATCTTGTTTTGTCCACAGAACTCAGCGAGGAGAAAAGGATTGGAGTGAAAATCAGAGCGTGCAGGGACAAACATCGATAAAAAGGTACTTCTGTCATCCTTCCTTCTCATGTGTTAGTTTAGATAGATTTGAAAGGAAGTCAATGACCATGTTAAGCATTTTATGTCTAGAGTTAAGGTCAAGCTCTAGAGGCGATCTACCTGTCCACAGGGAGATTTTCCTACAACAAAAAGAGCCCAGGAATAGCGCATGGTTCAGCAACAAGCCCATGCCATTCAGAGTAAGGTCATGGAAGTGACCCAATGACTCCAGCTAGTGCGGGATGAAGCCTACACACTTTTTGAGGAGCTTGAAGGACAAGGTGCATAGCTAGAACAAGTAGTCACCTCAGTTGAAAAATGATTGGAAGAACTTATCACCAAGAAAGTCATTCAGAAGTTCGTCAAGCAGGAGACTCTGGCTAATAAACTGTTCGAATCAGCTTGAGCCAAGCTCAAGGTATTTTAGGTAGAGTTACCCAGATCAGAGTGACTTAGGACGAGTCACAGGTGAGTGTTGGGGGCATGTTGGCCCTTGACCAAGTTTTGGAGAACCTTGGTCATGTTTGACCAATTTTTGGGACTTCAATAAGCTAGTCGAAGGCAGAGCACAAGGCGAAGCAGAGATCACAGGATCTTGTCCCCTTCTTAGGGAATTTTTTGGGTTTAGGGTTTATGTAACGGGTATGGGATGTCAACCCATGGGTTTACCCATGTTTAGGCCCTTTTGTAATGTATAAATAGAAATCTAGGCAATGTAAGTAAGGGGGATCTAGTAGAATCAACTTAGTGAGGCTTTGTGCATACTATGTGTTAAGAACTTTTAGAGTTAAGTGCAAGTGATTGTAAGAATCTTGTGTGCATATTATTAGAAGGCTTTGTGCTTAAACCTAGCTTAGGGAAGGAGGATATGGCGAGGTGCGCGAAGATCTCCTGTCCTATGTGGAGTGGGTTCCTATGTCTCTATGCTTGTAGAAGATTGAAATAAGACAATAAAGAAGAGAAGAGTTGGTGGACATAGCCCCACACTGGGGTGAACCACATATATCATGTGTTGTGGTTTCTTTGCGCATTATAGTTGTTATGTTATTGATGTGATGTATGCTTATTGCAATGATATATGTTAGATGCATTTGATATAATATATTAGTGCTTAGTAATGTGAATGCATGCTAGATCTGATCTATTTCTATGTGCTAAGTGTTGGATGTATTATATCTTGTTGAATACTACGCTGCTTTGTAACTAGGATTTCAATCTGCGATGTGAATAAGGGTTAAATGCTGATGAATGTTAACTGCTAAGTGCAATATGTTAGTGTTATAATCATAGATCTGTGTCCCATCTAGGTTGTATACACTTGAGTCCTGCAACCATCCTTGCCTCTACCTTGGGTGAGACTTCATCTGCTTCGCAGGTGTTGCCGAAATGGTCAGTAGTTAGGGTTTTTTTCATGTGTTGTTGAAGCGTTGAAACCTGGGTCTGCCTCTATGCCAACACTTACCTTTCCATGTCTAGCCTTGCCTTTCCATTTCCTTTCCTTTTTTCTCATCGCCTTGCCTTGCATTTCCTTTCCTTTGCTTCTCAGGATGGAAAACAATTTCAGTGATCTGAACGTTCCCACTATGGAAAACAATTTCAATGATCTCAACGTTCCCACTATTTCGAGAAGTTTTTTAATGAAGAAATTGTATCCCGGATAGGCACTTGAATGGAACAAAAACTCAATGAAATTACTTCCAAACTCCATTTTAGTGTAACCCAATTTGACAAACTTCTAAAGGTTCAAAAATCAAAATCCACATTTGCGATGTTTATCTTAAAGTTGCAAATATGTAGTATTCAACTCAACTCATACAAACACAGTTTATGTCATTGATTTTGTTCTAAAAACAATAAGAAATATTGGTGGAAACAAGTGTTCTAATTATGGTGACTCAGTGGTAGAGTTCCATACAATGCATTTAATCAACTCTCCCATATGATGGAATAGTCTACTTCCGATTGTTGAAGTGCATGCATCTTTTTACAAAAGAAAATCAACATTTGTTAAATAAAATTATTTTTTATAATTTTTACAGTGAAACTTTATTGAATCATCATCCTAAAATAAAACAAAACATTATATATATAAAATAAGAAGACAAATCAATTAATTGTTTATATATTTAGAAAACCTGATTACATGGAGAGGCCTTTAAAGTTTCATATGGAGAGATCTTATCACATTACATAATAACAAAATAAATAAAATAACAAAGAATAATTTCAAAGAATTTATTTAAGAAAAATAAGTGTATCAAATATTCATTATTTTATATTTACCTTAAATAAAATCTATGAAGTATCCAAAAAAATCTTCAGCATAAACCTTTCTTCAAATTTTCACTTTAAAAAAAATCGACCCCTTGTTGAGAAATTACAATGAGCCTCATTGAGAAAATCCCTAGTCCCTGAGATCCTCCAACAAACTCTTTTCCAGGAAATGGAGTGATAGCGAAGGGGTACCCTAGTTGTAACCTAGTCCCTTGAGTCCAATGCAACAACCAGTTTGTCCATCTAAGGCTTGGTTAGAGTTTTATCACAAGTTCCAACTCGCTGAGCCTTAAGCCACTTAGGTACATGTTGGAAATTTGGTCGGGGGGAATAAAATCCAAATTGAGCAGAATATATAAGTTATGTAAGCTCATTCATGGACATTTTGTGAAGGCCCATGTGAAAACACTACCCACAATCACCTGGTACAATTTTCTTCAAAATTGACCCCTTGTTCATAAATTGTATTGTACCTCACTGAGAAAAACCCTAGTTCATTAGATCCTCCAACAAATTATTTTTTGTTAAACATAATGACAATGGAGGGGTACCCCTAGTTATAAACCAGTGCCCCAAGTCCAATGCAACTAATGTTTTGTCCATCCGATGACCGATTAGATTTTGATCGTGAGTTCCACTTGCCTCCTGAAGCCATTCAAGGACATGTTGGAAATTTGGTCCGAGGGAATAAAATCCAAACCAAGTGACATAATTGAGTTTCATAAGCTTCCACATGTTTTTTTTTTCGAGGTTGACATGACCATGCTACCCATAATCACTCAACATAGTGTTCTTCAAAATCAACCCCTTGTTCAGAAATTGCACTGTGCCTCACTGAGAAAAACCATAGTTTCGAAGATCCTCCAACAAATGTTTTCCCAAGAAATGAAATAAAAAATGGAGGGTTTCCCCTAGTTGTAATCCAATTCCCCGAGTCCAATGTAATTGATGGTTTATCCATTTAATACCTGATTAGATTTTGATCGTGAATTGTAACTCACCTCCTCAATCCATTCAGGGACATGTTGACATTATGGTCTGGGGGCATAATCTCCATCTTCAAAAACACCAAATGGGTTGAATCTCATCCTTTCATGGAAATAATCCCAACAAAAAAACACCAACAAAGAATTGTAATGTAACAAAAAAGTTACCGAGTAGTGTGGAGGCTTACCGAGAAAATTTGAAAATCTTTCTATGTGGATATTTGAAGATTTGACTTTTATTCTCATGCAAGAAACCTTGTTTCTTGTGTAATATGAAAATTCTAGAGTCACCCTATCTTTGACAAAGAATATGTGAATATAACTCTACTTAAGCAAATATTTGACAAGTGAATAACTTGTAAAACTTCTTACATGGTTTAAGCATTTGTATTATCTCTACCTTTTCCATCTGTGACATTTTTCTTTTTGTTGATGACTATGTTGGCACGTTTTATAGGCAACATATTCTTGTCATTGATGGCAAGTACAACAACGATGATGGCTTAAGTACAGGAAGAATGTGCCAGGCGGGCACCAAAAGTATTTTGGGAATACGCAGCAGAGCAAGCTCGATAAGATCAGAAGAGATAGTGCATAGTATGCGTGTTTTTCATTGATGGCAAAGATCACGACCAACAATGCAGGGATAATGGCATGGAAATGACAAGTTCAACAAGTGATTGTTGGATCCCATTCATAAGCGTAAACTCCAGGAGTCAAGGAAGCAACTCACGGTAGAAAATCGCGAAATGTGAAACCATGACTTAATCTCCATTTCATAGTTTCAGATACCGGGAGTTGGAGGTGTCAATGAAACTCACGATAAGAATGATGAAAACATGAAATGTGAAACCATGATGTTTCAGAGTTTTGGATACCGAGAGTTGGAGGAGTCAAGGAAGTAACTCACGACAGGAACTCGCGATATGTGAAATCACGAAAATATATGGACCGTCAAATCATCAAGATTATGGACAGTTGATCTGAATCCATTTCAGATTTTTGGATACCGAGAGTTGGAGGAGTCAAGAGTCGAGACTCTTCATCACAGGATTCCCGAAGTTGCGAAATGTGAAACACCAAAATCCTGAAACAGGCACATCAAGAAAGACTCAATTTCGTAGTTTCACAGACCGGGAAATCAAATATCAAAGGAACTTTAACCTTTGAAGTAGCAAACCCTGAAATCTCGAAACATGCACATCAACAAACCACGTCAACTAAGAACATGTGGTTGCATATCAACATTTCGCTGATTGAGAGGTCAAAGGAAGGAGTGCCCTAACCTCTCAAACTCGCGATATGCAAAATCGTGAATTAATCTAAGTTGTTGATCAAAGGGATATCCTGGACCGTTGATCAGGCACAACAAAGGCTCGTGAATTTATGAAATGATTCTGGTCATTGAATCCAGAGGACACATGACGAAATATTGGCATTTCACTGACTGAAAGGTCAAAGGAAGGAGTTATCTAACCTCTATAACTTGTGATATGAGAAATTGTGAAATATTCCTAGCCGTCGGATTGAGGATTGATCTGGACCGTTGATCAGACACAATGAAGGCCCATGAAGTTTCAAAATCATGATAAGATCTGTACCGTTGGGTCCATAGGACATGTGGAAAAAGATCATCATTTCGTTGACTGGAAATTCAAAGGAATGAGGTTCCCTAACCTCAGAAATTCGTGACATGAGAAATCACGAAATGCCGAAATGTGAAAAAAACCTTTTGGTGGAGGCTGTGGTCACTGTCAGTGGTCATGTGAGAGGGAGGAGATAGCACCAAGCTAAGATCCTTTTTAGCAATTATAACATGAAGAGTCAAGACTCTTCATCACAGGAATGACGAAATGTTGAAATGCGAAATGCGTGTTCAGAATTGGCCCCTGGTCATAACCTATGGTCACATTGATGAAGGCTCAAGGGAGGATCTAGCACGAAGCTAATATCCATTTCAGAGATCGTGACTTGGAGAGTCGAGATGCCTCACAATAGGAATTGTCAAAATGCGAATCGCAAAAGCACCTTCTGAAAAGGCGTGTGGTCATCGCTTGACGCCACATGTGAAAGCAAAGGTGAAAGGTTCCAAAGGCATAAGGCTCAAGAGGTTCACAGTGTAACTGCGAGAAACCACTAATTGTTTCTGCACAAAAAAATCAAAGAGGCCTCAGTGTGATTGCTAGAGGAGCTGAAGAGTCTCAAGGATTCTTCCAGTGGAATGAAGACTGTTCATAGAGGCGATTGATAGATGGAAGAGCATTGAAGCCTATAACTACAACAGAGAGAATGAGCTTGACTATGATAGAGAAGATTAAGAGTCTCAACTACTAGACAGGCTAAGGAATATCATCATAACACCCAATGATGATGAACGCATGGGTATAACCGCCAGAAAATATGAGGAATTTCCATGATGATCAGGAAGAGGACTCGACACGAGGAGAACATGCAGAATAGAGAGAGGGCGTTGATGATCGAGGGAGTGAAGTGGTGGCAATGTGGAGTGGCAGTGAATATCCTGATGTGGAGAACAATGGCGGGGTGTAGAGCATGCAGAAGCATTGAACATATAGTATGCACAAGGTGCACAAAGACTATAAGAATGCAGAACAAAGAAGAGATGAGTGATGTTGTTGAGAGTGATTCAGGTGTGTAGGAGGTAGAGTGCAGCAGCTTAAATGCACATAAGAGGAATGGTGCACAGAAGGGACATGGCGCACAGAGCATAAAAGGAAGAAGAGCATAAAGCGTAAAGAAGGGGTGTAGGAAGACACTGATGTAGGTAGAGCAGAGCAGTGTAGCAGAACAGTGATGAGACCGGTAAGCCATTGATAAATATTGTATCATTGTGATAAATTTATATATAGCAAACTTGATATTTCAAGGTGGTAGGGAGGATTGTTGTCCTCATAGGTTCAAGTGGGTGCTTGAACATAGGGAGTTGTAGCTTCCATCTGGTTGCAGCCAGAGAAACCAGGGTGGCAAGGTGGTGCAAGGGAGAAATGTTGTTCTATGTTTTACTAGTTGGTGCTTGTATGACTGGAAGTTGGTGCTTCCATCCAGTTGGTGCTGGAACACTTAGGGAGTTGTTTCTTCCTACTAGTGGGTGCTAGAGAAACCATGGAGTTGTTGCTTCCTTCTAGTGGGTGCTAGAGAAACCAGGGAGTTGGTGCTTCCTTCTAATGGGTGCTAGAGAAACCAGGGAGTCAGTGCTTCCTTCTAGTGGGTGCTAGAGAATCCAGAGGGTTGGTACTCTCAACAAGTCGAAGCTTGCAAAACAGAGGTTGTAGCCTCATTATGAGTTGGTACTCATAAGTATGATAATGTACATAATGTAAAGATTACTTATCATATAAAGAAGAAGAGGTTTTTACCCTTTATGGGTTTCCTCAGGAAATATCTGTCTCTGAGTATCTCATATGTGTGAATGATGTTGAATGTTCTATTGCTTACTTCCCTGCATTATTGTGATTTTCATTGAGTGCTCTGTAAAGAGTTTAAAATAATCATAATTGTTTAAGCACGGTAACAACTGATTCACCCCCCCCCTCTCAGTTGTCCAACAGACTACTTGTTATTATGGATACTCATTTTTTTCCATGTAACATATTTATTTATTTTGTCGGTGAATGTATGTTATTATGGAATTCATGTATTATATGAATATAGTTGATTGATGTCCATGATTATTTGCAATTTTATTTAAATTTATACCAAAAAAACCCATGGCCTTTTCAAGATTCAATAGTAAGGAACTAGTTTTTATTGGGAAATGAAAAGGAAAGGAAATGTTAGGAAATGAGGAACACTTCCACAATAAACCTAGCAGAAGAGAGGAAGAAATATTTCAACAAGAAATTAAATGACAAAACAAACACACAACACACATATATTTTTCCCTGGAAACCCAAACCGGGAAAACCAACATTCCTTGAGCGTTCTAATCTCTTGTTGTCTTATTTATTCAGAATAAAAGATTACATGCCTAACCTTAGTCCACACCTAAGACACAATCAACATCATACCTTTTTTATTTAATCAAGAACAACCCTGTAGCCAATTCATCTTACATCTACATGACCAACAACCTCTATGATTATTTATTAGTGATAAGCCATTAACTTTTACAACATTATAACACACCTTATTTATAGGATTTACAGTAGGAAAAACCCTAAACAAAAGGATCCAAAATATGATTACATATCCATGCATATCATTGTATACAAATCTTGCAAATCCCACAAATCTTGATATTATATTACAATCAACTACGAAGTCGGATTACTAGTCGAATACCAGTCATCCTTGATTTGGTCTTCAGTTGGTTGCCACACGCTCACATGTCGACCTATTTTTGGTTGACCTCTTCAACTTGTTGTCTATGTATTCAAGTTTGACTTTACCCAATCAAACCACCATGACCTTTGACTTTCTTTCGATGTCTTTGACTTCAAATTTACCCATTCGAACCACCTCGACTAGATTTTCACTGCCAATAATATAACATCCAAAAATTCTGCCACTTATTGTTTTCTTTACTAAAACCAATATATTTTTGAACTCTTGTTCATAGACCCAGGGAAGCATTTCCCATTGCCTCTCTACACCAAGAGAAATTCACAAAACTTACATACTTGGTCAAAGAGTCTGCTATGTTTTCCAACACGTCTACTTTCTCCAACAACACCTTATTGATTTCTTCCATGTCTCTAACGAAATGGTATTGTACATCAATGTTATTAGTATTAGAATGATAAGCTGGGTTATTTTCCAGGAATATTGCGCTTTGACTGTCACAATTTATCTTCATAGATTTATGCTCAAACTTGATTCTTGAACACAACCTTTGCAACCATATTAATTCTTTACTTTAATGAGTGGCTTCCATGTATTCAAATTTTGTTGTTGAAAATGATACAAATGCATGTTGATTACTCATCCAACTAATTTCTCCACCGAACATTTTGAACGCATATCCACTGTTTGACCTTCGTCGATCCAGATCTCTAGCCCAATCGACATCGAAAAAACCATGTACATTTAATTCACTGTCACCTCCAGGTTTTCCTCTGTAGCATATAGAATAGTCTTTTGTGCCACACAAATACCTAAATACTCTCTTGACAATTGTCCATTTCTCCTTCCCCGTTGTCGACATGTACTTACTCAAAACTCCCACTGCATGGGAAATGTCTAGTTGAGTGTAGACCATCAAATACATTAAACTACCAACATCACTTTCATAGGAAACACATTCCATGTCCTCTATTTCTTCGTGTGTCCTTGAACATTATTCAATAGTTATCCTTGTTCCAACAAGAATTGACACCTTCACAAGTTTTCAATGTTGTATGTTGAAACGTTTCAAGATTGTTTCAATATTCTTATTCTAGTTCAACCCAAGCTTTCTAGTTGCTCGATCTCTCTTGATCTCCATTTCCAGATTGAAGTTCGTTGCACCGATATATTTCATGTCGAACTTGGAGGATAGATTATTATTCACCTCCTTTATTGTGTTCATGTTGTTTCCAATCAACAACATGTCGTCGACATACAATTCTACATATACGAAACACCCACCTTCTTCTTTGGAATATATGCAGTGATTAGATTTTCTTGTCATAAACTCCAAACTAAGGATGTGTGTGTCGAATGTTTGGTACCACATCCTTGGTGATTTCTTTATACCATAAAGGGATCTTTTTAGTTTTCACACCAAATATTTCTTTCCCTTTACTACAAATCCTTCAGGTTGTTTCATGTAGATTTCTTCTTCCAGATCCCTGTGTAGGAACGTTGTCTTTACATCCTTCTATTATATTTCTATATTAAATGTTTTCTAGACAAAGACATTAGTACTCTAATGGAAGTTAATTTTACAACAGAGGAAAAATATCACCGAATTCGACTCCTTCGACTTGGGAATATCCTTTCGCTACCAATTGAGCTTTGAATTTCTCAACTTGACCTGCTGCATTCATCTTCTTCTTGAATACCCTTTTTCTACCGACAAGATTTATTATATACTAGGTAATTCGAATAAGTCCCATGTCTCATTCTTGTGCAAGGATTCCATCTCTTCAACCATGGTGTCCTCAAAGATTTTTCCCTCTACTATGTTGAATGCCCCCTGACCAACTTGGGCTCATCGTCAGTGGAAGTTAACACGAATGCAGAAGGGAAGTCGGGTGGACTATACCTTTTGACTGGTTTTATTACTCGTTTTGACCTTCTTACAACTAGGGTTCGATTTTTCCACCTCTTGTTCTGATTTAGTTGATTCATCTAAATGATCTTCTTCGTTCCTCAGTTCAAACTTCTCCTACTTTGGATTATTCTATGTTTGAACAATTTCTTCAGTCTCAGACTTCCTTCCGACTTCTCTGAAGACCACATCTTGAATGTACATTTTGTTTCCTTGATGCAAGATCCAAGAGCTTATATCCTTTCATTCCTTCTTTGTATCCAATGAAAATACACTTGACTGCCTTCTTATCTAGCTTGCTCCCCTTTTCCTTCGGAACATGCACAAATGCATCACAACCAAATAATTTGAGATGCGAGACCGAAGGATTCTTACCAACCCATACATCATGTGGATTCATTTCAACTGACACTAATGAATGAGATATATTCAATAGATATTTTGTAGTGTCGACTACCTCTTCCCAGAATTCTTGTGCAAGCCCAAGACCACTGAGCATGCTCCTTGCCTTGTTCATCAATGTTCTATTAATTCTCTCAACAAATCCATTTTGTTTTGGGGTATATGGTGTGGTACTTGGGTGTGATATGCCACACTGTTTGCAGAACTGATCAAATTATTTTCCAGATCATTCACGATTGTTGTCAGTTCTCAACACATTAATCTTCTTATCTGTCTGGTTTTCTACAAGAGATTTAAAATATTTGAATTTATTGAAAACCTATGATTTCTTCCTCGGGAAATATATCCATGCCTTCCTGTAAAAACCATCTATGAAAAAGACATAATACAAGGATCCACCAAGTGAAGGCACTGAAACCGGGCCAGACACATCACTATGAACCAACTCTAAAATCTTCATTTCCCTTATCTCTCTAGATGGGAACCTCACCCAAATTTATTTTCCATATATGTAACGTTCACAAAAGTTAACTTCTAAATTACATTCAGGAAAATATTTGACCATACCTTTGTTATGCATAGCTCGAAGTAATTTTTCTCCAATATGTCCCATCCTCTCATGCCATAGCATGGCCAGGTCAAATTTATGATGACTTGTTGAGTTGGTTTTAATTGACTTAGCCTGAGTTAAGTCGAGTCAAGTCGAAGTTGATTTGACTTCAGGAACATTAATGTTGTTGCATCCAGTCGAGTCAACACTTGCTAATAAATTGTAGAGGGTTCCAATCTGAACTCCTTTAATTAAGACCATTGCACCTTTGAACATATTGTATGAATCCTTATGAAATAGAGTGTGCACCCCTGCATCACTCATCTTTTTGACATATATTAGGTTTCTTTCTAAACCCAGAATGTGTAGCACACCTGGAAGGGTTCTACTCTTCCCATCCTACAATATTAGTTGAACTCTTCCTCGTCTAACAATTTTGGTTGTCGATTCGTCCCCTAAGAACACATATCCTCCTTCATATTGTTCGCATTCAAAAAAATATTCTTTATGTGGTTCCATACGATAGGATGCTCATGAGTAAATCAAACAAATATCTTGATCGAACTTTGTACTGGTCAACACTAGGTACACATTTCCTCCCTTATCTGGAGTCGTCTTTCTCTCATTTGACTGCATCTCGTCAGATCCTGCACTGACTTCCATTACCTTCAACTTGCAGTTCCTTTTGTAATGCCCATATTTATTGCATTTCCAACATCTTCTCATCGACTAAATAAGGAATTTAGATCTACCCTTCGACTTAGACTTTCTACTAGATAATTTTCCTTTATCTCTGTCAATCAGTCGACCTCTCACCACTAATGCATCTTTGGTCGATCCTTCCATGTTCTTCCTTCTCAATTCTTTTGATAGTAGAGATGCAACCACATATTCTAGCGCTAGTGTGGTTGAATTTATCCCTATATCCATGACTAAGCTATCCCAAAATTCTGGAAATGAACATAATAGGCTAACACATTTCTCCTCCTCAGTGATTTTAATATCCATAGAAGATAACTGACTTAAAATGGTTTTAAACGCATTTAAAGTCACCGAACTTTCCTCACTCATCCTTAGAAGGTTTATTTTCTTTCTGAGAAATGTGACTTATTTACCAAGGATTTTTAATGGTACAAGCTCACCAACTTGTCCCATAGTTTCTTTTTCGAATCATCACCTGAGACATCCAACAGTACCAAATCTGCAAAAAAAAATTGAATCATACTCCTTTCCCTTCTCCTTGAGCTTCTCCCATTCTTCCATCGACATACCTATAAGCATGGTACCTGGACATACTGCTACCCATTATTCTTTATCCACATGGAGATATTCAATTTTAAGCTTCCAAATCTCAAAATTATGGCCGTTGAAGTTTTTTGATCTCTATTCTCGAGTTGCTTGCCATTCTTTCACACAATATTTAAATATTTCTGAATTGTGACTCTTACTAAACCTAGGGTTTAGTTCAGATCCAAGGTTGTTATACCAAGCTATGATAACACATGTTAGGAAATGAGGAACACTTCCACACTAAACCTAGAAGAAGAGAGGAATAAATATTTCAATAAGAAAGTAAATGACAAAGCAAACACATAATACATAGAGATTTTACCCTGGAAACCCAAATAGGAAAAACCAACATTGCTTGAGCGTTCTTCTCTCTTGTTTTCTTATTCATTCATAATAAAAGGTTACATGCCTAAAATTGGTCCACACCTAAGACAAAATCAACATCATACCTTCTTTCTTTACACAAGAACAACCCTGTAGCTAATTCGGCTTACATATGCATGACCAACAGCCTGTACGATTATTGATTAGTGATTAGACATTAGTTTTTACAACATTACAACATGCCTTATTTATAGGCTTTATAGTAGGAAAAACTCTAAATAAAAGGTTACAAAAGATGGTTACATATCCACGTAGATCATCGGTTACAAATCCCATGAATCTCGGGATTCTATTACAGTCGACTACGAAGTCGTATTATCACTCAGCCTTCATTCGGTCTTCAGTTAGTTTCCACACGCCTACCTTTTGACCTCTTGTCGATTTACCTCTTCAACCTATTTTCGATGTCTTCGACTTCAACTTTACCCGGTCAAAACACCTTGAAATTTGACTTTCTTTTTATTTCTTTGACTTCGACTTTACTAGGTCAATTCACCTCGACCTTTAAATTGCTGTCAATTCCTTTGACTTCGACTGTTAGTTGATTCACCTCAACCTTTAAATTGTTGTCAATTCCTTTGACTTCGACTGTTAGTTGATCCACCTCGACAATAATTTCACTGCAAATAATATAACAACCCAACAAGAAATGAAAGAAAGTCAAGACTATGCAAGGAAAGGAAATGCATGGATAGGAAATGCAATGCAAGGAAAGGAAAGGATAGACATGGAAAAGAAATTCATAGCAAGGAAAGGCATGGAAAGGCAAGGTCTAGGTCTAGGTCTAATTCTAGGTTTGGGTCTAGGTCTAGGTCTAGGTCTAGGTCTAATTATAGGTCTGGGTCTAGGTCAAGGTCATAGTCTAGGTCTAGGTCTAGGTCATGGTCTATGTCAAGGAAAAGAAAGGCAAGGCTATACAGGGCAAGACAAGTCAAGGAAAGACTAGGTAAGGAAAGGTAAGGCAAGGAAAAGGATGACAAGGAAATGCAAGACAAAGCAAGGCCAGACATGCCAAGGCAAGGCAAGTAAAGACAAGGTCTAGGTCTAGGTATAGTTATAGGTCATGGTCATGGTATAGGTATAGGTCTAGTTCATGTTCTAGGTATAGACCATGACCTATACCATGACCTATACCTATAACTATACCTAGACCTAGACCTATATCTAGACCTGAAACTAGAAATAGACCTAGACCATGACCTAGAACTAGATCTATACCTAGACCTAGACCATGAAAAATACCTAGACCTAGACCTAAACCATGACCTAGAGCTATACCTAGAGCTATAACTACACCATGACCATGATGTAGACCATGACCTAGACCTATACAAGGCATGACAAGGTAAGGAAAGACAAGGTAACACAAGACAAGAAAATTCAAGGAAAGGAAAGGAAAGGTAAGGAAAGGTGAGGCATGGAAAGGAAAGACAAGGCATGACAAGGCAAAGCATGGCATGGAAAGTCAAGGTAAAACAAGGTAATGCAATGCAAGAAAAAGATATACATGGAAAGGCAAGGAAAGGCATGGAAAGGAAGTGAAAGGAATGGAATGGAAAGGAAAGACATGAAAAGGCAAGTTATGGCACGTGTAACATCCCCACTATAATCCCCAATTTAATTAATTCTTATGTAGATATAATATGTGGCTACGACCAAGAAATGTAATATGCAAATTGTATTTCCTTGTTTTATTAATAAAAATGTGATGTTAGCTGCTAAGGGTACATGGACAAGAGATGGGGTATGAATTAATCCACAATATGGGGAAGTGTCTAGGATAATGGCCAACAGGGGTCCAAGGGGGAAATTACTCATGTATATTGATTTAACCCATTTTCGTAAATCTGCTATTTGTATATGAACCTTCCCATTTCTGATTGAGTGTTCCCAAAGCCAATAATTGAATACATGTAAGAGGGTGGGTGTGAGTGTTCACATCCCAAAGTTATTGGTCACATGGGGGTTGAGTAAAATCATCTTGGGGAAGAGCGTGAGTCAAGAAAGGCAAGCCAAAGAGAGGAAATCTGTATCATTTGGGGACGACCGTTTTTGGGGAGTCAAGTTTTGTGCATGAGAGAAAGAGGGGAGGAAGAAACAAAGATTGAAGCTGATGCAACCATCGAGGGAGAATTCTGGAGCATGTTGGAGCATAATTGGAGCGATTTGGAGCTAGAAAACCGAAGAGCCAATTTGTCAGGCTTGAAGAGTGAACTCTTGTGTGAGTTTCACTGAAACAACAAGTGGTTTTTGTTTGGTTGTTGATAGTTTTCCTAGAAACAATTTTCCTTGAGTTCCCAGCTAAGAGATTCCTAACTTCTTATGCTAGAGAGACCTTGATAAATGAATGGGAGTCCTGAGGGATTGAGATCAGTGAAGGGGTACATTCCTTGGGTTGGACAAGTCAAGAGGAAGAGAGATAGTGGAAAATCGGGATAACTGTAGGAAAATATCAGTTGGGTTGAGATTTTATGAGAAGTGAATGGATTGTGTGAGGCCACCCTCTTTTGTGGATTGCTAGCCTTGGTTCGAGGATGATTGGCTGTTGATATTTGGAATAGTCAGACTATAGTTGGGTGGAACATCCATCCCAAGCAGCTGGTTGCACAAATGTTGTGAAAATATCAGTGTCTTATCTTGTTATTATGTATTTAATTTCTATTCATGAACTATGTGTATTTGGAAGCGATTTATATGATATTGTAATGAGTTTCTTAGCTGCGTTTTATGTTAATTATTATCATGTTGAATATGTGTCTATTTTATGGTTGTATACAATAGCTAAATTTGTTTTTAATTCGTAGTTGTAAGCTACAAAAAATCAGCTAATTGTAAATGAATTAATTTAGTTAGAAAAAATTTCGTTTTTAAGAGTATTCACGTTGTAATGTCACTCAAACGGGCTAGGGGATGTTACATTATGGTATCATAGCTTCTGGTTCAAACATCAGGCTTGTATGGGCCAAGATGCCAGTGAATTTGTGAAACTCGTTGTTGCATATTTTGTTTGTGACCGATTTGGGGGAAGAGTGAAGATTTTAGAGAGAAATCCCCAATTATATGAATGAAATCATATTTTTAATGACTTCAGACGGTTTGAGAGGGTTATTGGAGTAAGGCGGTCAAGTTGCAGATCAAAATTCAACCTGGAATGGTAAAAATTTGAGTTTTAATGCCTGCCTGTAGAGTTACAGGAAGTTTAGAGAATCGATGGTTGAGATCATGTTTGATCTCATGATTGACGGTCGAGATTCATCATGATAAATTTAAAAATTCCTAAGGATTGACCATTTGAAAGGTTGATGAGATCAATGAATACGATTAAATTTGGGGTTGTGAAAGAGGGATAAGCCTTCCGGGCTTCAAGACTTCAGAGGTATGGGACTCCTGGCTGTTATAACTTCACAACATTCAAATCCTAGTGAAGGAAACCTGTTGAAATGGTGACCAGACGGTTGAACGACAACTGGTGGTTTCTTATATGTTGTCATGGGATCCGCTTTATTGTTAAACCCTGACCAAATACTCATTCACGAATTAATATGGGTCATAGATATAAGGATCTTTGGAATCCTTCCTGATCATTGGATATATGCTGTGGTAAAATTTGGCGTTGATCTACTTCGAGAGTGAAAGGGTGTTAAACGACTAGAATCCATGAATGTCGAAGTCGCGAAGTAACATGGGCCGTAGATATAAGGATCTTTGGAATCCTTCCTGACCATTGGATATACACTACATTAAAATTCTATATTGACCCACTCCAAGAGTGAAAGGGTGTTAAACGACCATAATCCCTGAATGTCGAAGTCACAAAGTAAAGTGGGCCACAGATGTAAGGATCCTTTGGGACCCTTCTCGACCATTATATTGAGTATAGTGGAAGGATAGGGTAAGTGGTAACCCTAATCTCATGAGAACCAAGAACATCATGATGATCCTATGAAAGAGGAGGAATAGTTGAATCTTGAAAAAGGGAACTCCAATAACAAATCTTCTTAGCACCTATTTAATGTTTGAGTGAAGGTCGGTACCAAGCCTTGCAAAGGTGAGATAGATGCACTTAAGTTGAGACAAATTATATGCAACAATTATAGTGTATTTTAGTGATCTTAATGTACAAGTGGAGAAAAAATAGACTCGAGCTAGAATACCATGCACAAACTTGGTGAGAAAGCTACATCAAGGTCTTAGGGTTGGGGGATACCCACAACAGTTCAAATAACGAGGACTTTACATTTTAATTGTTAACATCAACAATGAAACTACAAAGACCTGGCCATAAATAACCATATCGTTACTTTTATATCACGATAGCATTGCAATTTAACTAATAATAACTTGACACCTTATTTGTTTCATCAAATGGAACTATAATATCATTACCATAAAATGACAACCCGTTACATTTTAATTTACCATCTCTTTGCATTAAAAGGATCCCCTTACAAAACAATGACAACTAAACAACCAGTGAGGCAATTAACTCAGTCAATTAATTAAGTGGGAAGTAAATATTTCCAAAACCCATCTTGACCCTATTACATATGAAGAGGACCAAAGGATTTAGTGGCACTATTAGTAATGGGTGAGTGCACAAAGTTGGTGGAAGATAAAGCGACAATGGGGTGGGRAGGAAATTGCACACGCAGGAATGCATGTGTGTTTCTAGGAATGTGCATGTGTTCCTGATGTGAGAGGTTTAGAAAACCTAGAACCTCCACTTAGCATGCCACATAGGCACATTCCYGGGAATGTGTGMGCATTCCCAAGAATGTGCACACATTTCTAGGAATGCATGGGCGTTCATGTCCTTCCCTTTTAAGGTCCCACGAGTGAAATTTGTGGCCATTTGGACYACACCACGCCTCGTGTTTTCATACTGATTGAGAAAATTGAATAAGGGGAGAGGTCTACAAGAATCCATTAGTAACCAAGAAAGCAAGTAAGAGGTCTAGAAGAAAGAGTTGTTTATAGTAAGTAACCAACCACCATTCTTGTGACTCCTTACTTGTAATTATAAATGCTAATGACTCACATGGTGAGATGATAGGTTTGATTTTACTAGTGGTAAGAAGTGCTTGAATCTATATGTTGATAAGTAGTGGGTGTGTTGGGAAGGGAGGAATCAAAGACATTTAGAAAATTCAATCTTACAAAACATTTAGAAAATTCAATCACATACTTTAGTTGAGTCCTAATCCATGTAATCTTTTATCCCTTAATGCCCAATTTCAATGAGATAGAGGTGGGAGGATAGAACAAAAAAATCAATTTTGGATAAGTGATCATGAATTTATTTCTTTTGTTGAGGACAGGTTAAATTTTTATGTCCTTGAAGCATCTTTCTCAACAAAAGAAATAAATTCACAATCATTTATCCAAAATTTATTTTTTTTGTTCTCTCCTCCCACCTCTATATAATTGAAATTAGGCATTAAGGGATCAAAGATTCCATCGCTTAGGACTCAACTAAAGTATGTGATTGAATTTTCTAAATGTTTTATAAGCTTTAGAAATTTGTGTTTCAACTTCTAGGATGTGTTTGGTAACATTTGCGTTTCAACTTCCGCCATTGTGTTTTCAATGTATACCATTACAAAGTTTAGGAACACAATTAGGGGTATTTTAATATATTATAAGAGGAACATGAATTCTCAAAAGAGACCATATAGAATCTAGATCCATTCTCATTAGAAAAATAAGGTTAGCATTTGATCTAAAATTGATCTTTTAAAGACTTTGGTTAAGTTTATGCATGAGTTGATTTACCATTTAGGAATTAAGAGAAAAAGCCTAATGAAAGAAGTTGCAACCATACAAGAAGTAAAAACAACAAACCATAACACCAAGATTGATAATGGAGTTCAACACGAGTTTGCCTACATCTCCGGGCTTTTGTCTCAGGGGAAAGGATTCTTATTAATCTTCAATGCTTTAAGAATACAAAAGAAAGGCTTACATAATAGCTCCTGAAACCACCTTTCATATCTGAAAATTCTAGATAGATATAAACATCACCAATTGCTGGAACATGAAATTCTGAGACTTTTGAGTATGAATTTGGTTATGCTTGACTCAACACCTTGGGATCTGGAAGCACTTTTCTGTTCATTTGCATAGATGCAAAAACAAAATCTATATTCAGACTCCCCTCGAAATTCTGCAACTTTTCAGTATAAAGTTGACCTGCTTCTGAACAGGCCCTCAAGACCTCTCCTTGACATGAATCCAAATGATGCACCTTGTCAGATCCATATAGTCTCGATTTTCATGCCAAAACAATCCTCTTTCTCGATTTTTGTTCTCAGTGAAATAAGACAAACTCCACCAAATTTAGTGACAATAGAAAAAATTAGTGACACTTAGCCAGATTGAGCGATATTTCACCAGATTTGGAGGATTCCTGTCAGATTTGTTGGTAACCGCTAGATTTGGCAGAACCACCAAACTACCTTGATCTTCGAGAAGGTGCCACATGGTGCCTCCTCATTGGGCCATGTGTCACCTTTTCATTGGCCCGAGCCATGTCACTAATGCACAGTCAGTTTCCACATGTCATCCATACGCCCACATGACCTTCCCAGTCAACTACCACGTGTCAGTCGTATGGCCACATCATCCAACCAAAAACCTACCACATGTCATCCGTATGGGTTTCCACGTCATCGTCCATATAATGCCATGTCATCGTCAGTACAATGCCACGTCAACATCCGTACAGTTCCACGTTAGCATCCATATATTGCCACATCATCGTCAATACAGCGCCACATCAACATCCATACAGTTCCACATTAGCATCTGTATTGCCACATATCACCCTGCCATGTGTCACCCTGCCATGTGTCATTGTTGACATCATCTGCCACATCATTGATGATATCATGATGACATCATATTCCACATCACTATTGAATTCTTGTTGAAATTATCATCTGTACTATTGATGTCATCAATTGACTTTGACTTGTTGACTTTGACTTTGACTTTTTTTGCCTATTTGGGAAAAAGTTCAAAATGTGATAACTTTCGCATACAAAGTCCATTTTTAGAAAAAAACATATGGTTAGAATCGAGACGATGAGACCTACACAATGACATTGGTTTTTTTTCGATTCTGATAAATTTGAAAGTCTGGCCTTCCTAGATCCATCTTGGATCATTCCTCCCCACCAAGACCTTTTGGTCCTCCAAAAGGGTATTAACTAGTCATCAAGTGCGGGATAGGCCTCCCCACTTGTCCTTTGTCTTTAAACTTTGTCCTTTTCACCCATCACATCATAATAAATTACATAATAACCATGAAAACTAAAAGCATATTGTTAGCCATTTGAACTCGTTCACGTCAACAGTGACACGTCTATATTGTGACCGGTCTCTTCCATTCCAAGTAATCATCATACAACACTTTTACCATCTCTGACATGGCAAAGACGGTTCTTTGAAACTCTCTTTCATTTTTATAAAGTCCTTCTTGTGATGCCATCTTCTCATTTTGAGATGTCCTCTTTCTTGATCCAATCTCTAGATCCCCTTCTATAAGCTCTCCTTCACCACAACTTAGCATTTCCCTGGTAATCATGCAAACTCAAACAACCAACTGTCAACCTGCTCTGATACCACTTGATCCAAAATTTATCTTTTAAATACTTTGGTTAATTTTATGCATGAGTTGATTAACCATTTAGGAATTAAGAGAAGAAGATTAATGAAATAAGTTTAAGCCATATAAGAAGTAAAAATAATAAACCGTAACACCAAGATTGATAACAGAGTTCGTCATAAGTTTTCTTATGTCTTCGAGCCTTTGTCTCAGTGGGGAAAGATTCTTATTAATATTCAATGGTTTAAGAATACCAAAGAAAGGCTTACATAACATCTCTCGAAACCATCTTTCAGATCTGCAACTACTGGACAAAAACAGACATCACCAATGGTTGGAATAGGAAATTCTAAGACTTTTGAGTATGAATTCAACTATGCTTGGCTCGACACTTTGGGATCTTGAAGGACTTTTTTTTTCAGCTACTCGAATGCAAAAATAAAATCCATATTCGGTCTCCCCTCGAAATTGTGTAACTTTTAAGTATAAAGTTGACCTGCTTTTGAACAGGCCCTCAGGACCTCCCCTTGGCATGAATCTCAATGTTGTGCCCTATCAGATCCGTACAATCTCGATTTACGTGCAAAAAAAAATATTTCTTGATTTTCGTGCCCGACTAAATAATATAGAGTCTTCCAAATTTGGTGATAGTAGCCAAACTTAGCTATAACTAGCTAGATTTAACGCGATTTTTCCAGATTTGGAGGATTCCAACTAGATTTGGTGGTAACCGCTAGATTTGATTTGGCGGAACCTCCAAACTATCTTGACCTTCCAGAAGGTTCCATGTGATGCCTCCTCATTGGGCCATGTGTCACCTTGTCACTGGCTCGAGCCATGCCATTGTTGCATAGTTAGGTACCATGTGTCATCCGTATGGCCATGTCAGCCTGCATGCCTAATCAATTTCCATGTGTCATCCGTATGACCACATCATCCAATCAAAAACCTGCCATGTGTCATTCATACAGGTTTCCACGTCATTGTATGTACAATGCCATGTCATCATATGTACAAATCCACATCAATTTATGTACAATGCCATGTCATCGTTAGTATAGTGCCATGTTAGCATCTGTACAGTGCCACATCAACATTTGCATTTCCACGTGTCACCCTGCCACGTCAGCATCCACCCTGCCACATGTAACCCTGTCATGTGTCACTGTTGACGTCATCTTCCATGTCACTAGTGATGTCATCTGCCATGTCACTACTGACGTCATTAGTCGTATTGCTAACGTCATAAGTTGACTTTGACTTTTTCTCCATGTTTGGGAAAAAGTTCAGAATGCGATAACTTTCGCATATGGTGTCCATTTTCGGAAAACAATATATGGCTGAAATCAACACGACGAGACCTATGCAATGGCACTAGTTTCATCTGATTTTGAGAAATTTGAAATTTTGTCCTTCCTAGATCCATTTTAGATTAATATTTTTTTATCTTGAGAGAAAAATGCTAGATCCATAGTACCTAAATGAAAACTTCAACCAACTATAATAAGCACACACTCTAATTTTTTGTAAACCCACCACCATGGTTAAGGAAAGAGACAAAAAAATTGAACTACAATGAGACCTCAATGAGACAAAGGTTCACCACCCATGCTACAACAAGAAAATAGAGTGAAACCCTCTACATGTAGCACATCAACCAAATCCATTTATAAGAATGCCATGATTTACTCCAGATGAGACCACAACTCTGCTTGAGATACCATAAATACCACCAAACTTGCAAGACATAACCAAGAAACAACAAAAACCCTTTGCAAATTAAAAAAGGGTGCCTAAAACCAACCTCTCTATAAATGTATTGTCATGTATTGTCAAAACACATTGTGAAGGTAAATGGGAAAAGGAGATCTTGAGGGATGAATAGTGGAAATCCTCTCAACTCATGAGGATATTTTTAGAGATGGGTAATATATTTTTATTATTTGGGTTGGTTTTCATTGATGTCAATCCTTGAAGAAAGTATGGTAGCAAATTCCAGTAGCACAAAGGTTTGGGTAATGGACACAAGTTATTTTGATGTATAATGGTATGATTTTTAATATATTTTAAGGTAAGACTATTCTATATGGATAGTACATATCATGCCATTTCTGGTGGTATGTGGAACGTCAAATAACTCCTCACGGTTAGAGAGTTATGGCCATGTGAAGTTAGTGAACCCTCATGAGTCATCTAGAATCCCCAAAAGGTCAAAGCAGTCAAAGTGGTTGAAAATAAGAAATTATTTAAATAAGAATATTCTATATGGATAGTACATGTCATTCCATTTCTGGTGGTATGTGGAACTTCACATAACTCCTCACGGTTAGAGAGTTATGGCCATGTGAAGTTGGAGAACCCTCGTGAGTGATCTAGAAGCCCCAAAAGGTCAAAGTAGTCAAAGTGGTTGGAAAGAATAAATTATTTAAATAATAAATTGAAGTGATGAGTGTACTATAATTCAAAGTGGATACAAAATAAATTATTTAAATAATAAATTTAATGGAGAAATTACTAAGTGGACAAGTGGGTTATCCCTAAAATAAGGAAAGTGGGTTAAGATGGTTAAAAGGTAACCCCTTGAGAATGCTACATGAAAGTATAAATAAGTGGCAAGGCTCTCTCATTTTAATCACACTTGAGAATATTGAATATCTACAAGTGACTGGGGTAACCAAAGGATATCTAAGCCGAATTTCAGAGGGAAGGTGAAGTAAAGAAGACCAAAATTCAAGGGAGGATAAATTCTTTTGATGATGCTTTCTAAGGTATGTTATTTACATGTCATCTCACCATTTTCGCAATAATTTTTTTTCTAGAATGATTCAGACCGTGAAA
>JZKD02S0502852.1:260397-274609 GCA_000966675.3 Picea glauca | reverse complement strand
TTCAAGTTAGGGTTGTTGACTAATCCAAAATTAGTCATGTGAGACTAAAGTAAAGTTTGATGAAAATGCTAGTCTCTTGTTGTTAAAGTTAAGGGAGGTTTGCAGGTATGTGATCGTATACACCAGGTCTATTACAGAGTTAAAAATCAGATTTGGATGATGAAATTGATGAGGGATTTTGGTTGAGGTACATGTTGGGTACATGGTTGAGACAAGTAGTTGATGAGTTAGCACATACATGAGGTGTATAGTTTACGATGTTGGTACATCTTGATAAGTCATAGTTTATGTGTATTTGATGCATGATTTGTACATATTTGGTGCATGGTTGATGCACTCATTGATGGTATAGGTTGGTGCATGGTTGATGCACTTGTTTATGGTACAAGTTGATTACAGGTTGTTTGGACAGGTTATTGTGACATGTTATTTGTACAGGGTTGGTGCATGGTTGATGCATTTGTTTATGGTACAGGTTGATGTGTGGTACATGTTGGCACAGGTTATTGGTACATTTTGATTACATGTTTATTGGTACAGGTTTACAACAATATATCTCATAGTGATAGTGTGAAAATGGTTCCATCATTCTACTTCTACACCAGGGCGGTTGGACGGGGCAATGACAGGTGGTTGTAGCCACCTTCCAGTTGTAGCTGGAGAACATAGGGGGTTATATTCTCCTTCTGGTTGTAGCCAAAGAATTGGGGAGTTGGAGCTTCCCTCAGGTTGTAGCTTGAGAAACTAGGGGGTTGGAGCCTCCTTCCATTTGCAGTTGGAAAACAAAGGAAGTTGGTGCTTCCAATTAATTTAATTCTTAAATACATATAAGAAAAAACATTATGTGGTTTTCTCCCGCTTTGGGTTTCCACATAAAAATAATGGTGTATTGTGTATGTGTATGATTTCTCATTTGTTCATTGTTTATTTACTCTGCAACAATTGGATGATAATGCTACATTGATATACCACTTGCATTTTATGGTTAAAAAGGATTAAATTTCTCTATTATTGATTCAACCCCCCTCTCAGTAATCCAACAATTGGAATCAGAGCCAATTCCTTCAGGAAACATTTTAACCACTGGAAGGAGATCATGGATTATTCTAAGAATGGAGTACCATTGTTTAATGGTCAAAATGGTTTTATGTATGAGTTATGGAGTGGAAGGACGAACGTGTTTTTACAGGAACATGGGTATTATATTTGGCTATCAGTCGTTACAGGATATTATAGTTCAGAAAGGGCAAAGACCGCAACCAAGAAGGAATTGAAGAAGAATAAAAAAATAGCAATGGATATCATCTGGAAAGGATTACCTAATTTGGTAAGAGAAAAGGTTGGTAAATGTTCATCAACCAAAGAACTTTGGGATAAGTTACATGACATATATTCTTCACCCATTGCAGATTCAAAAAATGCCAAAGAAGATGCAGATACAGATCAAGAAGAATTATGTTCACCATGTCAAATAGATTTAGAAGATGAAGAGTACATCATCACTAGAGGTATGTTGTTTTTCTTTAATTGTGAAAAATGCAAACATGTTGAAATAGAATGCCATGAAGGAAATGAGACATAAAAAATAATTGAAAAGGAAGACAATTATGAAGATGAATTGATTAGTGCTTTAGATGAACCAAGGGAAGAAAACAAGTCACTCAAGAAAGAATTAATGAAACAAAAGGAAAGTGTTGAAAATTTTGAAGAAGCCCAATAGGTCATCGAGAACTTAAGAACTCATCTAGAAGAAGCCAAAAAGATCAAATAAAATATTGAATATCAAAAGAAGTATTTGGAGGCCAACATAGTAACACAGAAGGAAGAAGCAGAAATGAGAGAGAATATATTGACATATCATCTTAAGGAAAGAACCAACGATCTAAACCAACTTGAGGCACATTTTGGTCAAGAATAGAAATCACTTGAAGAAGAAATAATCACATTAAAAATTCAGCTTCAAGAAGCAAAAAGAACAAAAGAAGTCATGAAGTCTAAGATAATGAAGAAATACAAAGAGGTTGAGAATCTTGAAGAAGAAGTGTCACATTGAGAAGTACAATCGTCAAGATCAAAAAGAATGTTGAAGATCCAGAAACATCCACATCAGTTATAGAGAATGAAGAGAAGCACTCTAGGTTGCTAGAAAAGAAGAATGAAGAAAATAGAAAGAGTTATGTAGAAGTACTCAAAGGAAGGAATCATGGTCAACCAGAATCTAAGAAAACTATTGAAGATACATCTTCAAGAAGACTATCCATGTTCAATCCACAAAGAAGCTTCAATCATGATCATGATTAGACAAGGAAGAAATTCAAAAGGACTACACCACAAAGAAGATCACTCACTCCCATGTATGCAAATTTATTTTATGTTCATTGTTTTTATTTTACTAATTTTGGAAATAAGATTTCATTTGCAAGAATTATAAAAGAAATGTTCAAGCAAGAAATGTCTATGTGGCTCTATGTAACATTGAATGTTACACATGTCATAACTATGGACACATAGCTAGTGATTGTAGAAGAATGATCGATACTTCCATGAAAGAGAACACTGGTATCAGATATAAGAACGTATGGACAAGAAAACACGAAGAACAGGTGAACAAAGACCAGGTCCCATAGATAGCAATATTGGAAATAAAATGAAATGAAGAAAATTCTACAGAGAAAAAAAAAGATGTTAGATACAAAAAGGTTTGGAAAATAACTGAAAGAAAAGAAGTACAGGTAAATAAGAAACATGTTCAAGAGATTGTGATTTTAGGAATTGTAGTGAAAGATGAATCCACATATAGAAAGAAAGAATTCAAAGCTCAAAGAAATGATGAATTTACCAATGAAGATGATGTTGAATACACATCAGAGAAAGAATTTTTCTGAGCCATCCGACTTAGAGACTCCCAGGTAATATGAATATTATATATGGGGAGTCTATGCAGTAGCTCTGACATACCAAAGAACCATCCTTTGAGCAACTTGCAAAGTTTGAGTAGACAGATCCAAAGCAGTCAGTTAGTTGAAGTACAATCAGTTGTAGTAGTAAAGACTTCATGATAGTATAGTGATAATTGGGTCAACATTATGGACAGTTGTGCAGTAGAGTCTTGGAAAGTATGGACATAGATGGATTCATAAGAAAACTTAGCAGGTTTAGACAAATATATGACAGTGGACGAGAGCATGGATTCATAGATTGGTTTAGAGAGTGGTTCAGAGACAAAGGAACATTATCATAATGGATGACAATTACACAGGAAATGGTTCGAACAATGCTAATGGATTCCAAATTGACAGACATTTCTAGACACATGCCGTGCATACAACAATTCACATTCAAAACATAGTAATTCTTAGAAACAACAATGGCAAAACTCCCTACGAGCCATGGAAACGAAGACCAAAAAATGTGAAACACTTCAGAGTATTTGGAAGCAAATGCTACATCAAAAGAGAAGATGGAAGAATGGGAAATTTTGACCCTTGTGTGGAAAAAGGAGTACTTGTTGGTTACTCAAGTACAATGAAATCATACAAGTGTTACAATCTGAGGTTGAACAAAGTTTTGGAAAGCATCAATGTAACAATTGATGAAACAGGTGGACGAGAATTAACAGAAGAATAAAATGATTCATTGGAACAACTTTACGAAGAAGAAGAAAAAGATGAAGAAGGGTTCAAGAAAAGGAAGTGCAAACAACAACCTCTACATCAAGGTTAAGCTAGAAATTTGCAAAGGATATGAATAATGAATTTGAAATTTCATTACTCGGAGAACTATCCTTCTTTCTGGGTCTTCAGATACGTCAAAGCAACCAAGGAATTTTTATTTCTCAAACTAAGTATATCAGAGAAATTCTAAAGAGTTTCATAATGGAAGATTTCAAACCAATTACCACTATTATGAAAACTAGTTGCAAGTTGAGCAAAGTTGATGATTCAAAGTCTACAGACCAGAGAAAATAAAGGTCAATGATTGGTAGCCTACTATATGTGACAACATCTAGACTAGATGTAATGCATGAAGTTGGATAGGTGGAATGATTTCAAGCAACACCAAATGAGTCACATGTATTATAAGTGAAGAGGATTTCATATATCTCAAAGGAACATAAGAGTTTGGATTATGGTATCCAAAAGGAAAGGATCTATCACTTATTTCCTACACAGATGCAGATTGGTCAGGTTGCATTGATGACAGATGAAGCACCAGTGGAGCAACATTCTACTTGGGTGAGTGTTTAGTATCTTGGATAAGAAAGAAACAATCATAAATATATTTATCTATAGCCGAAGCAGAGTATATTGTAGCAACAGGATGTTGTACTCAGGTTCTATGGATGAAGCAAATTTTTATAGATATACAGGTTGAGTATGATTATCCCATTCCAATATATTGTGATAAAAGAAGCGCCATCGATATCTCAAAGAACCCGGTGATGCACTCCAAGACAAAGCACATTTCAATAAAGTATCACTTTCTATTGGAAAAATTTGCAGAGAAGAACATCAGAGTTGAATATGTGGGCACAAAAGAGAAAGTGGCAGACATATTTACAAAATTGCCTCTAAGGGAAGCCTTTGAGTATTTTCTCTAGAGACTCAAAGTAATTTCTACTCCAAAATGAATTCTTTTGAATGCTTATCTTATATGTCTTAGATTTACATAAGAAAGCACCATAAAGAGAACAATTCAGGTTGGGGGATCAGTTTCAGGAAGAGTTAAGTGAGGGGGAGTATTCCCAAGGATAGTTTAGTTAGGGGGAGAAGCCCCAGATGGAAAGATGCCTTTTCCATTGATGACAAAGGGGGGGAGATTTATCAGATACAAAGGTAAATGCTTGGAGAAAGAGCACATAGGCATGGTTCTAGGGGGAGCGATGGTCATAGGGGGAGCATGAGTGATATGACTTCAGTATTGCATAAGAGTGTTTCCATCAATGCCAAAGGGGGATATTGTTGATTATTTGGGTTGGTTGTCATTGGTGTCAACCCTTGAAGAAAGTTCGGTAGCAAATTATGGTAGCACAAAGGTTTGGGTAATAGACCCAAGTTTGTTTGATGTATACTGGTATGAGTTATAATATATTTGAAGGTAATGATATTCCATATGGATATTACATGTCATGCCATTTCCGGTGGTATGTGTAACATCACATAATGCCTCACGGTTAGAGTTATGTCCATGTGAAGTTGAAGAGCCCTCATGAGTCATCTAGAATCCCCAAAAGGTAAAAGTAGTCAAAGTGGTTGCAAAGAAGAAATTATTTAAATAAGACTATTCTATATGGATAGTGCATGTCATTCCATTTCCGGTGGTATGTGGAACATCACATAACTCCTCACGGTTAGAGAGTTATGGTCATGTGAAGTTGGAGAACCCTCATGAGTAATATAGAAGCCCCAAAAGGTCAAAGTAGTCAAAGTGGTTGCAAAGAAGAAATTATTTAAATAATAAAGTGAAGTGATAAGTGTAGTATAAGTCAAAGTGGATACAAAATAAATTATTTAAATAATAAAGTTAATGGATAAATTACTAAGTGGACAAGTGGTTAGAAGTGGGTTAGCCCTAAAATAAGGAAAGTGGGTTAAGATGGTTAGAAAATAATTTAAATAATAAAGTGAAGTGATGAGTGTACTATAGCTCAAAGTGAATACAAAATAAATTATTTAAATAATAAAGTTAATGGAGAAATTACTAAGTGGACAAGTGGTTAGATGTGGGTTGGCCCTAAAATAAGGAAAGTGGGTTAATATGGTTAAAAGGTAACCCCTTAAGGAAGCTACATGAAAGTATAAATAAGAGGCAGGGCTCTCTCATTTTAATCACACTTGAGCATATTGAATATCTACAGGTGACTGAGGTAACCAAAGGATATCTAATCCGAATTTTAGAGGGAAGATGAAGTAAATAAGGCCAAAATTCAAGGGAAGATAAATTCTTTTGATGATGCTTTCTAAGGTATGTTATTTATAGGTCATCTCACCATTTTCATAGTAAATTTGTTTTCTATAATGATTCAGACCATGAAATTGGGAGGCCATTGAGGAAACATATCCAAGTAGATGTGGTAAAAATTTCAGCTTGTGGGTCGTTGCATTTTTGGAGTTACACTCTGTGGAAAATAGGGTTTGTGGCTAGTCCTGAAAATAGTTTAAAACAAGTGTTTCAGGTAAAAACATCATAACTTATTCATAACAGATCCAAATTAAGTAAGACCACATTTATTGGTTAGAGTACAACCTATATTATTCTTTCTACCATTTTCATACCCATAAAACAAATATTCCGTGCGAGGAATTCTCTACAAGTTCGCTCTCTAGAATAAACTAGAATTCAACAAGGGATGCCATTTTTTTTATAACTCCTTTTTTGAGAGGTTCCAAGTAGTGAAACCTGGAGGAATTGCATAAAAGACACTGAAGAACATTGTATACTATTTTCAGATATTTATTCATTACAGGTACATAGTTATGATTATTTCAAGTTAGGGTTGTTGACTAATCCAAAATTGGTCATGTGAGACTAAAGTAAAGTTTGATGAAAATGCTAGTCTCTTGTTGTTAAAGTTAAGGAAGGTTTGCAGGTATGAGATCATATACACCAGGTCTATTACAAAGTTACAAATCAGATTTGGACAATGAAATTGATGAGGGATTTTGGTTGAGGTACATGTTGGGTACATGGTTGAGACAAGTAGTTGATGAGTTGGCAAATACATGAGGTGTATAGTTGATGATGTTGGTAGATCTTGATGAGTCATGGTTTATGTGTATTTGATGCATGATTGGTACATATTTGGTGCATGGTTGATGCACTTATTGATGGTACAAGTTAAGGTACAAGTTGGTGCATGGTTGATGTACTTGTTTATGGTACAAGTTGATTACAAGTTGTTTAGACAGGTTATTGTGACATTTTATTTGTACAAGTTTGGTGCATGGTTGATGCATTTGTTTATAGTATAGGTTTAGGTACAGGTTGATGTATGGTACATGTTGGCATAGGTTATTGGTACATGTTGTTACAGGTTGATTGGTACATGTTTACAATAGTATATCTCGCAGTGATAGTGGTTCCATAATTCTACTTCTATGCCAGGGCGGTTGGATGGGGAAAGGATAGGTGGTTGTATCCACCTTTTGGTTGTAGCTGGAGAACATAGGGGGTTGTAGCCTCCTTCTGCTTGTAGCCAGAGAATTGGGGGGTTAGAGCTTCCCTCAGGTTGTAGCTTGAGAAACTAGGGGGTTGGAGCTTCCTTCCAGTTGCAGCTAGAAAAAAAAGGAAGTTGGTGCTTCCAATGAATGTAATTCTTAAAGACATATAAGAAAAAAAATTCCGTGGTTTTTTCCCGCTTTGAGTTTCCATGTAAAAACATTGGTGTATTGCGTATGTGTATGATTGCTCATTTGTTCATTGTGTATTTACTTCGAAACTAGTGGATGATAATGCTACATTGATATAACACTCGCATTCTATGGTTAAAAAGGATTAAATTGCTCTATTACTGATTCACCCCCCCTCTCAGTAATCCAACAATAGAATCCTTTCAACTCATGTTTTTTCGCATAAACACACCTACAAAGTAAAGACAAATAATATAAGGTTACCCTTTCCATATGTTCCTTTATGTTTTAAAATAAGAAATATCATCTTTAATTTTTTGCTAGCTTGAGAGTTCTAAAAGATGTTAAACTTAGATAATGGTTCTAATAAGAATGGCTTAGTTATGAGAAGTTGAAAATTGGAGTTACACCAATTGTATTTGAAAATCTCCTTTAAAATTAATTTGATTTTGGTATAATTTTAATTTTAATTTAAAAAAATATAAATTAATGTGAAATTTTATTAAATCATCAACTTAAAAATAAAATAAAAAATAAAAAATATTTTTTAAAACATAAAATAAAATACGAAAACAAATTGATTTTTTTTAATAAAATCCTCGTTACATTGAGAGGCCCTTTACAATTTCATATGCTGAAAAATTATCATATTACATAATAAAAAAATAAATAAAATACAAAAAATAATTTCAACAAACTATTTATGTAAAGAAAACACACACACACACACACACACACATATATATCCCAAATTTTTCCGGAGTAATTTTTTTTCCAAATTTGTAAAAATAATTTGCCTATCCAAAATTAAAATAGGTTTATCCTAATTTGTTTCTTAGAAATTTGAAGTATACATTTCTCTGAATCCCCAATATAATGACATTATTCTCTACAATACCACCTCCCTATATTGTCCAAAATTGATATTGGGTAAGACATACTAGTTTTATCTACATCATTCAATATGTCTCTCTCATGAACTCTAACACTCTCACTAAAGATAGCCACAAATATCACTTTCATTCCTTAGCCACACCTAAAATAGAACCTCTCTCCAGACTCCCTTACACCTCTTCTCATATATTATAATGATATTTTTACTAAACCCTAAGGATTTTCCCCTCCAAAACATATCTAACATGAAATTAATTTAGTCTTTGATGCCTCCCTTCCCAACACACCCGTTACTTATAAACATACAGATTCCAGCACTTGTTACCACTAGTAAAATCAAACCTAACACCTCACCATGTGAGTCACTAACATTTATAATTACAAATAAGGAGTCGAAAGAACGGTGGTTGGTTACTTATTAACAAGAACTCTTGCTTGTAGACCTCTTTCTTTCTTGCTTGGTTACTAATGGATGCTTGCAGACCTCTCCCCTTCTTCAATTTGGTCAATCAATATGAAAACATGAGGTGCAATGTGATCCAAATGGCCACAAATCACATCGACGTGCCCTTGAAAGGGAACAACGGGAACATGCATCCAATCCTAGTAACATGTGCACGTTCTTGGGAATGCACACACTATCCTAGAAACAGGTGCATGTTCTTGGGAACGAACACACATTCCTGGGAATATGCCTATGTGGAACGCAGAGTGGAGGTTCGAGGTTTTCTAAACCTCTCACATCATGAACGCATGCACATTCCTAGAAACTCACACACATTCCAGTTTTCTTAAGAGTGGCAATGAGTAGGGACATATGCTTGAAAATTTCAACTACTTGAGATTTCAATCTTGTAAATATTCTCCCCTTTATCAATGGGTCATTTCTAGTGCTCATCTTCCATTTCTACAAAGTGAAATTACTTCTTAACCTTTCATGTGCCCATCTCAATTCCACATGGTACAACTCTCTTGCAAACCTTTTTTTTAATTATATTTTCAACCAAATAAGAATATACAACTATCAAACCACACAAATATCCAAATAAACTTATTTGATACAAATATGAAGATTTGAATCATTTGTTAAACTATTCTATTATTCGATTTGAATCATTTGTTAAACTATTAAATTATTCTTCAGTAAGATGATTTGAATCATTTGTACTCGACATTTTTGTAATTTAGGTCAATCGATAAGATTTCACTACATTTCAGCTTTAATTAATTTGAAGAATACATAAAATCCCAACTGAGGAACATAATTGAGTTATGTAAGACCCCACACATCTATTTGTCTAAGACCCTAAATTTCTCAACAAAATGTTCTTCAGATTCAACCCCTTATTTAGAAATTGTACTGTGCTTCATTAAGAACAATCGTAATTCCCAAGATCCTCCAATAAATTGTTTTTCAGGAAACATAATGAAAACAAAGGGGTTCCCCTAGATATAACCCACAGCCTTGAGTCCAATGCAACTAACAATTCATCCATTCAAGGCCCAATTAGAGTTTTATCGTGATTTGCAACTTGCCTCCTCAATCCATTCAGGGACATGTTGGCAATTTGGTATGGGGGCATAAAATACAAAATGAGAGGCATAACCGGGTTCCATAAGCTTCCACATGTATATTTGGCTAATTACCATGTGACCATGCTACCCACAATTTCCTGACACAATGTTCTTCAAAATTGACCACTTGTTCAGAAATTGCACTATGCCTCACTGAGCAAAACCCTAGTTCCAAATATCCTCCAACAAATGATTTTCTGGGGAAAAAAATGATATTGGAGGGGTAACCATACATATAACCTATTTTCAGGATTCCAATGCAATCGATGGTTCGTCCATCCGATCCCTGGTTATTTTTTTATCGCGAGTTGCAACTCACCTTCTCAAGCCATTCATGGACATGTTGGAAATTTGGTCCAAGGGCATACAATCCAAAAAGAGTGGCACAAATGAGTTCCATAGGATCCCACATGTATTTTTTCCCAATGCCCATGCAACCACTCTACCCACAATCACCTGACACAATATTCTTCAAAATCGACCCCTTGTTCAGAAATTGCAATGTGCCTCCCTGAGCAAAACTCTAGTCCCCAAGATCCTCCAACAAATGTTTTTTCGGGAAATGGAATGATAGTGGAGGGGTACACTAGTTGTAACCTGGTGCCCTGATTCCAATGCAGCTAAAAATTAGCCCACACGAGGCTTGATTAGATTTTTATTGCGAGTTCCAACTCGCCTCAAGCCATTCAGGGACACGCTGGAAATTTGGTTTGGGGGAATCAAATCCAAATTGAGAAACATAAATAAGTTATGTAAGATCCCACACGTCTATTTTCCAAGGACCATGCAACCATGCTACCCATAATCACCCGGTACAATGTTATTCAAAATCGACCCCTTGTTTAGAAATTGCATTGTGCCTCACTGAGCAAAACCATAGTTCCTTAGTTCCTCCAAAAAATAGTTTTCGGGAAATGTAATGATAACAGAGGGGTACTCCTACCTGTAAATCGGTGCTGCAAGCCCAATGAAATTGGTGATTCATCTATATGAGGCCCAATTAGATTTGTATCGCGAGTTGCAACTTGCCTCCTTAAGCCATTCAGGACATGCTGGAAATTTGGTATGAGGGAATTAAATCCAAAATAAGTGACACAACTGAGTTATATAAGATCCCACATGTCTGTTTGGTCAAGTCCCACCTGACCACTCTACTCATAATCGCCTGACATAATGTTCTTAAAAATCGACCCCTTGTTCAAAAATTGCATTGTGCTTCACTGAGCAAAACTCTAGTTCTAAAGATCCTCCAACAAATGCTTTTTCATGCAATGGAATTACAATGGAGGGTTACCCCTAGTTGTAACCTGATGCCTTGATTCCAATGCAACCGACGGTTCATCCATTCGAGGCTCGGTTAGAGTTTTATGATGAGTTGCAACTCGCCTCCTCAAGTCATTCTCAAACATGTTGACATTTTGGTTCAGGGGCATAATTTCCATATTCGAAAAAACCAAATGGTTTGAATCTCATCCTTTCATAACAATAATGCCAAGAAACAAACACCAACAAAGAACTGTATTTTAGCAAAGAAGTTAACAAGTAGTGTGGAGGTTTACCGAGCAAATTGGAAAATGTTTCTATGTGGATATTTGGAGATCTAACTTTTATTCCCATGCAAGAAACCTCATTTCTTGCGTAATATGAAAATGATAGCATCACCCTATCTTTGACAAAACAAAAGTGAATATACCTCTACTTAAGAAAATATTTGACAAGTGAATAACTTGTAAAACTTCTTACATGGTTTACACATTTGTATTATCTCTACCTTTTCCATATGTGACATGTTTCTTTTGCTTAATGACTACTTGTTATGTGACTATATGTTGTTATTGAATTCATGTACTATATGAAGATGGTTAGATTGATGTCCATGATTATTTGCAATTTTATATAAATTTGTACCAGAGAAACTCATGGCTTCCTCAAGATTCAATAGTAAGGAACTAGTTTTGATTGGGAAATGAAAAGGCAAGGAAAGGCAAGGAAAAGCTAGACATGGAAAGGAAAGTCAAGACAATGAAAGGAAAGGGAAGGCATGGAAAGGAAATGCAAGGCAAGGCAAGGAAATGCAAGGCAAGGAAAGGCTAGACATGGAAAGGCAAGGCATGGAAAGGCAACATCTAGGTCTAGGTCAAGGTCATGGTATAGGTCAAGGAAAGGCAAGGCAAGTCAAGGTAAGTAAAGGAAAGAAAAGACAAGGAAAGGCGAGGCAACACAAGAATAGACATGGAAATGCAAGGCATGGAAAGGAAAGGTATAGGTATAGGTCATGGCCATGGTCTAGGTCTAGGTCTAGGTCATGGTCTAGGTCTATCCTTATTTGTTTCTTAGAAATTTGAAATCATACTTTTCTTTCAATCCACAACTCCATGACACTATCCTCTACAATGCCACTGCCCTAGATTATCCAAAATTGATATTGGGTAAGACATATTATTTTTATCTACATCATTCAATATGTCTCTCTCATGAACTATAACACTCTCACTAAAGATAGCCACACATATCACTTTCATTCCTTAGCCACACTTAAAATAACACCTCTCTTTGACAATGACATTGTTCGACAAGTGGCACTCCATATATATCATTAGTTAATAGTTAATTTTATATATATCATATTACATAATAACAAAATAAATAAAATACAAAATAAAATTTTCAACAAACATAATAAAAAAGGAAATAAAATACAAAATAATAATTTCAAGAAATTGTTTATGTAAAACACACACACACACACACACATATCTTAATATCCCAAATTTTTGGAGAGTAAACTTTTTTCCAAATTTGTAAAAAAAATTCCTATCCAAAATTTAAAAAGGTCTATCCTTATTTATTTCTTAGAATTTTGAAGTATGCTTTTCTATCAATCCCCAACTCCATGACACTATTCTCTACATTGTCAACTCCCTAGATTGTCCAAAATTGATATTGGGTAAGACATACTAGTTTTATCTACATCATTCAATATGTCTCTCTCATTAACTTTAACACTCTCACTAAAGATAGCCACAAATATCACTTTCATTCCTTAGCCATACCTAAAATAGAACCTCTCTTCAACAATGACATTGTTCGACATTGTTCGACAAGTGGCACTCCATAAATTATTACACATTTGTGTCATCTGTGAGGCCAAACTTGATCAAACTACTCAATCTCCAAACTCCCTTACACCTCTTCTCATATATTATAATGATATTTTTACTAAACCTTAAGGATTTTCCCCTCCAAAACATATATAACATGAAATTAATTTAGTCTTTGATGCCTCCCTTCCCAACACACCCGTTACTTATAAACATATAGATTCAAGAACTTGTTACCACTAGTAAAATCAAACCTAACCCCTCACCATGTGAGTCACTAACATTTATAATTACAAATAAGGAGTCGAAAGAACAACGCTTGGTTACTTATTAACAAGAACTCTTGCTTGCAGACCTCTTTCTTGCTTGCTTGGTTACTAATGGATGCTTGCAGAGCTCTCCCCTTCTTCAATTTGGTCCATCAATATGAAAACATGAGGTGTAGTGTGGTCCAAATGACCACAAATCGTGTTTACGGGCCCTTGAAATGGCATGACAGGAACATGCACACAATCCTAGCAACACGCGAACGTTCATGGGAACGCACACACAATCCTAGCAACAAGTGCATGCTCTTGGGAACACACACACATTCCTGGGAATGTGCCTATCTGGCATAGGGAATGGAGGTTCGAGGTTTTCTAAACCTCTCACATCATGAATGCATGCACATTCCTAGAAACCCACACACATTACTATGGGTGCAAGTTCCTTCTCACCCCGTTGTCGCTTTATCGTCCACTGGCTCCGTGCATTCACCCATTAGTAATAGTGCCACTAAATCCTTTGGTCCTTTTCATATGTAATAGGGTAAATATGGGTTTTGAAAATACTTCCCACTTACTTACTGGCGGGTCTCCCCCAAGCCTAAGGCCTTGATGTAGCTTTCTTACCAAGTTTGTGCATGGGATGCTAGCTCAAGTCTATTTTTTTCTCCACTTGTACATTAGACTCAATAAAATACACTATAATATTTTCATCTAATGGATCAAATTAAGTGCATCTATCTCTCCTTCGCAAGGCTTGATATCTACCTTCACTCAAATATTAAACAGGTGCTGAGAAGATTTCTTACTGGAGTTCCATCTATCAAGCTTCAACTATTCCTCCTCTTTCATAGGATCATCATGATATTCTTGGTTCTCATGAGATTAGGTTTACTTCAAAATGGGTCGATGCTTTTGTTAGAATATAATGGATGTGCTCATTTTACCATTGACAATATCTCTATTGTCACCCAACCATAGGCCGAAGCCACCCTCCGAGCACCTTAACCTTGACAGAGAATCACTC
>JZKD02S0502852.1:221109-248875 GCA_000966675.3 Picea glauca | reverse complement strand
ATAATGACATGGTATAATGAATGGTTCTAGACTACATACGAATATAACAATAGATATGTAATAATTCAATATCTAAGGATTAATAAGGGGTTTTATACTTAACACGAGGATTTGTCTAGGGCTTAACATTCCCCTCCCCTTCAAACAAGTGTTTTCCTCAACACTTGATTAACTATGGGTGTTTCTGCATGAAGAAGTCATATTTCCATGTCGCCTCTTCCATTAGTAGGTTCTTCCATCTGACGAGGTAATTAGTAATTACTCAATTTCTTAGTTGCTTAATCCTTGTTTCAAGGATTGTTTCTGGTTCTAGTATGATTTTCCCTTCTTTATTAATCTCTAGTAAAATAGTTTGGACTGGGATCTTGTTGCCAATTTTCCTTTATAAGCAAGAAATATGGAAGACTAGATGTACCCATGAAGATGGGGGAAACTCCAATTTGTAATTTATACATCCAATACTTTGCAAAACATTATAGGGGTCATAATATTTGGCTGTTAATTTATTGTCCTTCTTTTTTTTCTTGAGGGAAATATATTTATATGGTTGTACCCTCATAAATACCTAATCCCCCACTTCAAATAACATTTCACTATGATGTTGATCTTCTTGTTGTTTCATCCTATTTTGTGTCATAACCAAGTTTTCCTTAAATAGTTTGAGAACCTCTTGTTGGTGCCCTATGTTCTCCTCCACTTCTTGAACCTTTCGAGTCCCTTTAAAGGGTGATGTGGTGGATGGAGGATCATATCCATAAAGTGCGAAAAATGGGGACATTTTTTTATGAAGTATGGAAGGATGTGTTGTACCACCATTCTGCCAAGGGAAACCACTTGACCCATTGTGTTTATTTATCAGATGCAAAGAAATGAAGATATCCTTCTAGACATTTATTCACAATCTCAATTTTCGCATTGGATCAAGGATGGTAAAATGAGTTGTGAGACAATTGAGTACCCAAACAAGAAAATAATTCAGTCTAAAAATTTTCTATGAAAATTGGATCTTTGTCACTTACAATAGTATTAGGGACTCCATGTAGCTCTTGAACTATTTCTGTGAATGTTTTAATTACTGTAATTTCTTTAAAAGGATGAGAAAGAGAGTGAAAATGGACATACTTTTCTATTCAATCCACTACTACCATTATGCCAATTTTTCCTTTAGATTTGGGTAAACCTATAATACAATCTATTGAAAATTCTTTGCAACATTGAATTGGTATAGATAATGGTTGTAGGAGACTTGACATATTGATTGTCTCTCCCTTATTCTATTGGAAGACCACACATTCAGAAACAAAATTTTGAACATTAGTTTTAAGAACTTCCCATAAACAATCCTTCTTGATCCTATGGTATGTTTTCAAGAATCCTGAATGTCCTCCTATAGGAGAAGTGTGTTATTCCATAAGGACCTTCTGTTTGATTTGGTAATTCTTACATAAATATATAAGATAATGATACCATAGAAAATCATTCTTCCATACAAATTTATCTAATGAAATAGGGTATGATTGTATTTGTTGAATGTTCTTGCATACTTCTTGATATTGTTTTCATTTTATCCTTACTTCTTCCACCCAATCAGATTGCAGAATAGAAATTGTTTCTTCTTCTTTCCTTGAAATTGCACTTACCACAAAGTTGCATTTTCCTTTTTTGTAAACAATTTCAAAGTCACAAACTAGCATATTTGTAACCCATTTTTGTTTCTCTTTCGAAGATAATCGCTGCTCCAAGAAGTACTTCAAATTTTCATGATCTGTTTTTACTTTGAAGTGTCTTCCTATTAGGTAAAGGCACCATTTCTTCACTGCGTGTAGGATGGCCAACATTTATTTTTCATAAATGGGGTTGAGTAAGTTTTTTCCTTTAAGTTTCCTTCTTTCAAAGGCATGGGGCTTTCCTTCTTGCAATAAAACTACACCAATGCCATGGCTTGAGGCATCACAATCTACACTAAATGTTCTTGTGAAGTCCGATGTGGATGATATAGGAGTTGTACACATAGCCTCCTTAAGTTTTTCAAAAGCTTTGGTTGCTTCTTTAATCCAAAAAAATACTTCCTTATTTAATAATGTTGTTAGAGGTGCTTCTATTTGACCATATTTCTTGAAAAAATTGCAGTAATAGACTGCCAATCCTAAGAATCCTCTAAGTTTATTCAAGGTTTTGGGAATTGGCCATTCTATCATAGCCAGGGTCCACTTTTACGCCTTCATGAGATATGATATGATCCGAATATTCCACTTCTTGAACCCCAAAGGCACACTTGGAAGGATTTGCATAAGGTTGCTTCTCTTCCAATAGTTGTAATACTTTGTCAACATGTTGTACATGCTCTTCTAAATATTTGTTGTAGATTTGTATGTCATCAAAAAATACTAACACAAGCTTTCTAAGGAAGGGTTTGAAAATATAATTCATCAAGATTTGAAATGTTGAAGGTGCATTAGTAAGTCCAAATGGCATAACCAAAAACTCATAATGACCCTCATGTGTTATAAAATTTGTTTTGGGAATGTCTTCTTACCTCATTTAGATTTGATGATATCTTGAACGAAGATCCAACTTAGTAAAGAAAATTTATCCAAGCAATTCATCTAATAATTCATCAATGACAGGAATATGAAACTTAATTTTCATGGTCATTTTATTGATCTATCTATAATATGGACACATATGCCATGAACCATCATTTTTCATAACCATCACCACTGGTGAAGAGAAAGTACTTTGTCTAGGTTGAATGCTTATATCCTTTAACATTTCTTAGATCATATGCTCAATCTCACTCTTCTGTGCATATGAATGCCTGCAAGGCCTGAAGTTAGGTGGTACAATTCATGGTTATAAATGAATAACATGGTCATGATCTCGAGAAGGTGGAATACCCTTAATAATTTATCCAAATACCTTGGAATGATTGTTGATAATTGTTTGGATATCCAATGGAGCATATGATATAAATGTTTGAGCATATAGTGAGAACAATTGTGCAATTACACCATGGTGTCCCTTTTTGAGTATTTTTGTCATGTTATTAGAGCTTACAACCTTAGAGGGTTTCCATTGGATAACTCTAAGCTCATTTTTCTTTCCTTCTGAGGAAAATCTCATGAAAAGATATTGAAAATTAAGATCCATTGTTCTCAATGATTGTAACCATTAGACCCCTAATACAACATCAACACCACCCATTTGGATGGAAATCATGGGACTATCCAATAAATACTCCCCCATATTGAGATTAATATTATGGTACTTCTTAGAACAATTTATGATACCTCCATCTGCAATCATTACTTGAAAATCTGGTGCTGGAAATATAAAGCAATTGAGATCTTTTGCTAATTTGTAACTGATGAAGTTATGGGTACTACCAAAATCAATCAACATCGTTACCCTTTTCTTTTTGATTTATCCTTGTATCTTGAGGGTTTATCGAGTATTGATGTCATCCAATGCATGACAAGATATCCTTGGAGAAGTATATTCTAGATCTATATATTATGATGGTTCCAATTCTTGATCTTCTTCCTCTTCATAGTCTATGTAGAATAATTTCTTCTCACTACATTTATGCCCTTACTATACTTGTTGTCACAATTGAAACATAGTCCCGTTGATCCTCTTTCATCCATTTGTTTAGGTGTCAACCTTGTTGGTTGAGTGAGGTTAGGAGAGGGAACATGGTACTCTCTATAGTTGTTAGTGGTCACTATTATAGTAGGCATATTTTTGTTTTCAACTTTCCTTTCCATACTGAAAGCTTTCTTTAGTGATTTAGGTATTTTATATTATTAACTTGATGCATGAAATGATTAAACAAATTGAAATGAAAATGAAAAAATATAAGCAAATGCCACACCAAACACACAATGAACACAAGATGTACCCTTTGAAAACTCAATATGAGAAAAACCCAACTAGAAAGTCAGGCCTATGCTCTGCTCTTTTCTCCTAAGTTACGAAATGCAAATACAAATAAAAGGGCACTCACTATGAAGTTTCCCTAGACAATGTGGCTAGTATGGATATGACATGATCTTCTACTTCCTATTTTCTACTTCAATATCTCACTCCTAAATGATTTACTCAACTATGAAACAATAAGCAATACCATCAAAATATAACCCCTTCCTATCCTAACAGCTTGGTATTCAACATGGATCAATACCCATCTAGGGTTAGATTTGGGGATTTTGCATGCCTCAAACCCTATTAATGTTAGGGTTTTGGAACCTCTATAATCTTCTTGAAATTCCACATATGTGAGTAATGTGAGTTGGTGTGGCATCCACTCAATATCATGGTCGTCAATAAGATATGTCAACTTGCAGGATATATGTATGCATGGTCATTGAAGATATCCAAAAATAACATGAAGATGTTATTGATAAGATATTTATGTAATCAAAACACCCGAATTTTAGTGGATTTTATCATTTTCCCATGTTTTTGTTTGGTTCTAATATTTTTGTACTACCATTTATTGAGCTAAAAATTGGATGATTTGTGTTCATTAAAATATTGTTTATTAACTAGAAACTCTGATTATTTGAAATTGAAAAAATAAAAATATGAAACCCCCATGTGTGTGTGTATGCGGGTGTGCATGCACGTGCGTGCACTCGTGCGCGCACACACACACATGCATGCGTATTGAAGAAAATCAGTAAGTATACAATTAATACTTGGCATCACCTCCTAATTCTACTAGATCACTTGGCACAATTACTTCACCATTTACATTTACATAATGCTTTTCTTAACCCAGTGCAATAATTACAATAGGTACATTCTCAAAATCCCTTTATCCCTTGGGTGTATTGGGAGTACAAACCACAATTTTTTGTTAGAAATATCAAGGTGGAATAAAAATTGTTGATAGTGTTTTGGATGCACAAGTGGTTTGGCCTAAGATGCTAACATTTCTCTACATATGTCAATAGAATATAATTCACTAACTAGGTCATGTATAACAAATATCTTAAAAAATATATCAAACCATTTTCATATAAAATTCCCACATATAAAGGAGCTATAGTCCAACCCAATTATCTCCTGAAAGGTTCCAGCGTAATCAAGTTTTCCTTCTATTGGGTTTGCATCTCTTGAACATGCATGATTTGTTTGAAAAAATTCAAGGGACACTGCACAATCACATGTTTTTTTCCACGATCAATAGTCCACACTCTAAAATGATGACCATTTTTCCACATCATAGAATATGTTCATACCTTCATGAATAGACAAATTTCCATATTAAAATAAATAATTATTATTAAAATTGTAATAATACATTTGTTTAATTTCAATTTTTGTAGTTAATCTCATGATTCATCACATAACATATTTTCACATTCATTTCATGTATTCAATGCATCAGTTCACTTTCCTTGTTGGTGAGTGCCAATCTGGAATATTTTTTCTTCACCTAGCATGTGTCAATACACTCTACAAGCCATTTCTTAGGTTATTCTTCAAGGAGTGGAATATGAGGGTTTGGCGTTCTAAACAGTTGTATGTCTTCCAAACATTTTTCATGCATCCCATCATACATTGCAATCCATTTCCTAATAGTCTACATATTGAAAAAAAAATGAAATTACTCCTTTTATCCCATCCATCATCATCTGTAATGTCAATGAGCACTTAATATTATTCATTTTTTACATTAAAAATAGTATTAATTAGAAAATATAATTAGAACCATATATGTGTCAAATAAGTAGATCATATATGATAATCCACATTTCTCCATTTTTTTTAGGTTTCTCATCTTCTAATCATTCTTCATCATGATTTCCATCCCACATGATTAGAACATGCATATCAATTTGTTCCATGTCCTTAGACATAAAAAAAATATATATGATTCAGTCATAATGTAGTTTTTGGTCATGCACCTTTACGATGTGCTCGATTCCTTACAAACCTCTGAAGTGTTTTTACGTACGTCTCTAGGAAGAAAATCCATATACAATTCACAACACTAGCTAATTGAATGACTTCCACCAACTGTACAAAAAAATGGACTTGAGTATCAATAAAACTAGTAATAAAATGTTTCTCAAAAATATATAAAAATAATACTATTTCATTGTTTCATATATGGATGCTCGTGACACATATCTCTTTGGATGTGATCCACCTAAATTCAATATGATCTTGGTGACCTTTTAGTAATTTCATCGAAGTCATTTTTCTTGATATTTTGACATATATACTCATTGAATATAAGTTTATGGTCTAGATCAAAATCAAATAAATAACCTTACAAAAGTAGAAAATCATCTAATGGCATGATGCAAATCTTGTGTGAGATTAGTGCATCCATGTATATATACTAGATTAATATATTGAACATGTGCTTCCTCATATTGATTAGATTATGGAAATAATATTATAAGGCTTGGTGTTAAACTAAGGATTTTTGACTAATTTATATCACACCAAAATTAGTAATATGTACCTTTAACAAGTTATGATGATCATGTGTCTCGATAACCACCAACTAATTATAACTAGTGAGTTATTTTCACAATGAATAATTTTATCATAATGGTGTTCAATTGTATGAATCACCTTCTTTAAAATATCTATGTCAGCTTTAGACAATATCCATGATGTAATAGAATAATCTGCTTGGCAATCTACATTCACTGTTTATTTTTCTCAGAGATCTTTCTTTGTCTTTGATATGACCAGATATATTCTACATGTGTGTATATGTTTCTCAATGAAATAAACATATTTTCAAAAAAAACCTACACATTCTTGAAAATTTTCATTGGATCCAATAAATGTGACACTTTAAATTATTTCTAATACGAGAGATCATATAATTTGAAAGTCTTGTTCGTACCTTTTGGCATGAAATCCAAACGAATTGTTTAGTCATGTATATTGTTGTCAATATTATATAAGTCTCCATTGAACGTATCCTCCTAGTTTTATTCAATGTGATATTCAATGTTATTTAACTAATTTGCTAGCATAATGCTATGAGGAGAGGGTCGTACATCAATCTGTTATTTAAAATCTCTCTTCATTTGTTGGAAGTAATGGTCTAGTTGCACAAACAACATATGTCTTCCATAAACACAATTTATATGCAAATTTATAGAATACATAGAAAAAATGTCCTTGCCACAACATGGAAAACTGAACAATCCTTTTTTCCTTACATAATGCATTACTTGTTGAAGAATCTAAATAACTAATTATTAGAATGATTTAAACTATTCCAAAAGGAATGCCATACTTGAGCATACTTTGAGCCTTGGAAAGTCATGGATTGTGAAACAAATCATAATGTACATTTTAAATGACCTTTTATATATAGGTCATGAAATATCATATATATAATTTCATTCCATAGGGAAAACATCTCCTATATCATGAGTTTTGTTACGATCCAACGCCTTAAAAACGATTAAAAGTCAATGAATCTAGTCCACTTCGAGGGGGATACCTCCTTTTACAATATATCCAATTCAAAAGAAAATATGAGAAGAGATATGATGATCCTAAGACTGGGTCTCTCTCTCTCTACACACACACACACACACACACACACACACACACACACACACACACACAAAGTGTACAATGAAGGGTTCTAGCCTACATAAAAATATAACAATAGACATGTAATAATTCAATATCTAGGGCTTAATAAGGGGTTTTATACTTAACATGGGGATTTGTTTAGGGATTAACATGCGTCTCCCCTTCAAACAAGTGTTTTCCTAAACACTTGATTAACTATGGGTGTTTATGCATGAAGAAGTCATCTTCCCATGTCGCCTCTTCCATTGGTAGGTTCTTCCATCTGACGAGGTACTTAGTAATTTCTCGATTTATTAGTTTCTTAATCCTTGTTTCAAGGATTGTTTCTAGTTCTAGTATGATTTTCCCTTATTCATTAATATCTGGTAATATATTTTGGACTGATATCTTGTTGCCAATTTTCTTTTTTAAGCAAGAAATATGGAAGACTAGATGTACCCATGAAGATGGGGGAAACTCTAATTTGTAAGCCATACATTCAATAATTTACAAAACCTTATAGGGGCCATAATATTTGGGTTCTAATTCATTGTACTTTTTTTTCTTTCTTGAGGTAAATATTTTTATATGGTTGTAGCCTCAGAAATACCCAATCCCCCACTTCAAATTCTATTTTACTATGATGTTGATCTGCTTGTTGTTTCATCCTATTTTCTGTTATAACCAAGTTTTCCTAAAATAGTTTGAGAACCTCTTGTTGGTGCCCTATGTTATCCTCCACTTTTTGAATCTTTGGACTACCTTTCAAGGGTGATGTGATATATGGAGGATGATATCCATAAAGTGCCAGAAATGGGGACATTTTTTATGAAATATGGAAGGATGTGTTGTACAACCATTCTACCAAGGGAAACCACTTGACCAATTGTGTCTGTTTATCATATGCAAATTAATGTACATATCCTTCTAGACATTTATTCACAATCTCAATTTTCTCATTGGATCGAGGATGGTAAAATGAGTTGAGAGTGAATTGAGTACCCAAACAAGAAAATAATTTAATCTAATTTTGTTTTTGTGAAAATTGGATCTTTGTCACTTACGATAGTATTAGGGACTCCATGTATCTCTTGCAATATTTCCATGAATGTTACAGTTATTGTACTTGATTTAAAAGGATGAGAAAGAGAGAAAAAATGGACATACTTTGTTAGTCAATCCACTACTACCATTGTGGCAGTCTTTCCTTTAGAATTGGGTAAACCTATAATAAAATGCATTGAAACTTCTTCCCAACATTGACTTGGTATAGATAATGGTTGTAGGAGACCCGAAGTCTTGATTCTCTCCCTTATTCTATTGGTAGACTGTAATTTTTAAACCCGTGAACTAAAGAAATGCATAATTTTTAATCAACATATTTTCTTTGATTCAACCAAAGTTTCTTATTTGCATGGTCTCCTTTAATCTCCATTCCCATAATGAAGTTAGCAACACCAAGATCCTTCATGTCAAATTTGGAGGATAGCTGTGATTTTCCCTCCCTAATAACATCCATGTTTAAGCATAGATGGGCTTCTGCAATGCAACATATTAGATATCATTTTTGGGATTAACTGCGTAGAGTAAGTCATTAATCTATAACCCATATCCATGAGTATTAGTTGCAACTAACCAATAATTCTCATGATTTGAATAGTCCACTTAGCACTCATTGCATCGTGTGATGCTCACAGGGGTGAAGAAGTGGGATTGAAACCAGTGAAATTAATCGCATAGCATCAATCATCACTTCTGGGGCTTGCACCCAGTAACCAGGACTTCCCGGGTGGTCACCCGTCCCAAGATGCCTCTGGCTCAAGCGCGCTTAACTGTGGAGTTTTCCCCACAATCAAGCCCACTTAGCTTGCTACCCCATTTGCAAAACCTTAGCAAGTATTGTGCCTTATGAACTATCTTGTTAGAGTTCCCTTCACTTTTATTATTTAAGCATAGAGGGGCTTCCGCAGTGCAACATATTAGATATCATTTTTGGGATTAAATACGTAGAGTAAGTCATTAATATATGACCCATATCCATGAGTATTAGTCACAACTAACCAATAATTCTCATTATTTGAATAGTCCACTTAGCACTCATTGCATTGGGTGATGCTCATAGGGGTGAAGAAGTGGGATTGAAACCAACGAAATTAATCGCATAGCATCAATCATCACTCCTGGGCTTTGCACCTGGTAACCAAGAATTCCCGAGTGGTCACCCATCCCAAGACGCCTCTGGCTCAAGCACACTTAACTGTGGAGTTTTCCCCACATCCATGTTATTTCCTACCAGCAACATGTCATCAACATACAACACTACATAAATGTAGTGATTACCAACTTGCTTGGAATATACATATTGATCTTCCCTGCTTCTCACAAATCCCAATCCAAGTATGTATTTCTAGTGGGAAAACCCCCCTATAACTATACCAGGGTTCTAAGTATAGACAAAGCTATGAACTCCCTTAAAGGAAAATCTAATTCCTACACTATCCAAAACATTCCACACAAATGAATAGAAAGTGATAGAAGAGTAAGTGAGAAGTAATACCGTTGGTCCAAAAATTCAGTGTTGACCTCCTCGAGCTTTGTTGCTTCCTTGGATGTTGGTCTCCTCCCAAAGATGACTTGCATCAACACTTAGGAAAACAAGTCTAAAAATATTCTATTTCTATTCATCAATTATGGTTGGATATAACTCATTATGCACAAACCAAATAAAAGACATAAATATATCATTTGGGATAGGGAAACATATTCTTTTATTCAACATTCAAATATTTGTAATTACAACCTTTGCAGGTTGACGCTTCACCAACTTGTTCCAGGCTCCTCTTGACAATGCTCCAAGTGCACCTTACAAATGACTCCTATCACAATCAGTTGATCACTTCAAGGGAAGGGAAGGGATTGTATGGGAGAAAAGGCTAGAGAGGGAATGCTGAGGCAAGAACTCAAAAAAGGTTGCAAATACTTGGGCAAGGAAGGAAAGAGATTTGGGAAGAGTTTCACCATTCTAATGCTTGATGTTGGAATGAGACCCCAAGACCTCCTTTTATATGAAAAAAGGAAATTTATTTGGTTTGGGGATGAGCTACAACAGGTGAATTGGTTGGGAAACCTCCAATACCCCGTAAACTCACCAAATTCCTTACAACTTTTATATTTTTTGCAACTTTTGGAGGTAAAATCAGGTTGTTTAATGTGCATATAGTGTATGTACGTAGGTTTTATAACATGCAAAACACATATGTACGTGGGCAGTAGTGAAGAAGGGCATGTACATGCTCCAAAAAATAGTTTTTTAAATAGAGTTTCTCAACAGTAAAATGGAAAATTATGCAAGTAGGAAGGCCAATGCCATGTATGCATAGGTAGGGAATTTTAGGGTTATAAAAGATGCCCCCTAATGTATGAGGTCAGAAGAGAAACTGATGGTCAAAATATATTACAAATCTTTACCAATGAGAATGCAGGAAGTCGAGTGAGCTTGAGACCAGAGTTCACGAGGTGCCATCTGCAAAACAACAATTATCTCTCCAAGGCAGGCATACCCATGCTCGGGATGAAATAAATCATGGCTTCCAATCAAGTACACTGCAGATCCATGTCATATAAATGTATAAAGTGTATATATGAGCAATACACAACATATCTACATCTCAAAATCAATCGAAGATATACAAGTACATTTTGCATCTTCAAGAAGCTAGTGATGCCTGTGGCTGGAGATGAAAAATTCATATCTCAAGAAAAAACATCAAGATATTCAAAACTTATGTAGGAGTACAATGGGAGTCTAAGACTCACTACTATGAGGTCTTCGACAAGTCATCAAGAAAATACTGGAAGATCTCGATGATCAGGCATAGAACTTCATTGATTTTGAATCTGGACTTGACTGGACTCTTGGAATGGCTGACTCATGAAAGTCAAGAGACAAACTACATAAATTCCAACTCAAGTTGGATAAAACTTCCCGTGGACAAAATAACGAAAGATGATCAGACTCACACAACATAATATTGGCATAAGTCTGTGGTGCAGGAGGTACCACAAACTCTCCATATGTTTGGAAGAGTAACCAAATGGAGGAGGACACAAATCTATGTATCAAAAACAACTTCCTAAGGTCATACTAGATCCAAATGATTGATGAACAAATGGAACAATGTGATTTGTCCAAGGGGGACTATCTTTGCTACCAAAAAAAAATGTATATTTCTTGTCCCCTCTTTTTGGAATATTTGATTTTTTTTTTTTATCATTTTCAACTTTTAAACGATCTTGAAAAATAATAAAAGAATGTTACATTACAAAGGATGAACGAGTGTCACAGGCAAACAAACTAGTTCCAAGAACATGGAACATACTAATGCTCAAGGCAAGGAGACATGTGTAGGAAAAAGACACTTGGGGAAAATTCCTTCATGGGTCAAGGTGTCATATCGCAGAGGAAAAAAGTGTTGCAAGGCTTGCGTATAAGGAATTCTTTAAAGGTTTAGTTGAGAGAAACATGGAGCCGACATTAGGACAAATACACAAAGATGAGACCTGCAACACGATTAAGCATGATGCAACAAGACTCCTTCCCTGTAAATTTTACAAGCCCAGAGAAGGTAAGATCGATGGTTTTTTCACGTTTAGACAGTAAGAAAAAATGTAGAAACAAGACTCAAGGGAGTACCTTTTTCGCAATTAGTTCAATCGACCTGAAAAGGGGTAAACTTGCACCGAAAGGACGTCTTTTCACAATTGTTTTAACGAGTGTGACAAAGACAAGATTATTCGGCTATCTTTTCAATTTTAAGGAGTCTGAAAAGAGATTAACTATGGAATCACTGCCTTTTTCTAAGTTTAGTCTCATTAGCCCGAAAAAGTAGAAAATATAACCGAGGAGAACTCTCTTGATGAGACGAATCTCCCGAGGTGTACCTTTTTCTGCAATAATCTACTGGCTAGAAAATGTTAGGATATTTAGACTCTTAGGAGTTAGTTAAGATCTACTTGGTCTAATGTTTCGTTAGGTAAAAGTGTGTTTCTTTAGTATGCATTAATATGCATTTGTAGTTAGTAAATCTGACGATCACGATATGTTCCCGACATAGAGTGATCCAAAGGTTCATACTCTCCTCGATCTTAACAACGATTGATCTATGGCTTAACACCCAATTGGTCCATGATCTCTATTTAAAGAGCATGGAGGGTCATTTTCCAATGATCGATTGTGAGAAACTCTATTGTAAAATCTCTCTGTAATCTTTTTATTTTGCATTAATAAACTGCTCCAAGTGGTTGCGTTGGCTACGGCCGTGGATGTTTCCCCGTAGGGGTTTTACCACATGAAAACATCGGTGTGTTGATCTTTGATCTGGTTATGTGAGTGGTCACTGAAGGTGTTCTTTCTTTGTTGGAATACCTATGTTGTCGAACATGGTATCATATCCTGTTTGAAGACCCGCTCCTGTTGTAGATCGAGATCGTGAAGCCAAGTTGCCTCATCTCCATTTCAGTCATTTCCATACATTTTTGGGCTGAGAGGATTGTTCCATTGCATCTAGATCGCTCATTTCATTTAGGAACACTTTTAGTTTCACTCGAAAAGGTTTCCGTTTTCCCAAGATACGACCATTACAGTCAGATCTGTAGGTATAAAGCTTGAATACGCATTTTTAAAATTTTCGCAGAGTAGTATTTTGGTTTTATTTCGTTTTTGTATTATTTATTTTCAGGTTGCTACTCTTTTAGATCTGCATATTCTCTTTTCCCCGTGCCCTGTGCGATCTCGGAAAATCTGAAATAGATAGGAAAATGTGCATCTTCTAGGTAAGATAACCAAGATCTAACCCTTGTTGTCATCGAGAAGAGAATTTTTTTTCTTGTGCGAAAATAGTTTTCTTTTTAGCACGCTCTCCAAGGTCGTCTTCCACAACAACAACAACAAAAACACCCCCAATCCTCCTTCTGAACATTACAATATGTTTTGCTAGACCATTTGGTTAAAAGTTGCCTTATTAAGTAAGAGGTCTTGAGTTCGAGTCTCTCTTTTGTTACATTTTTTGAAAAAGGTCATGCTAAAATTGTAAAGTGTATTTCACTTCAAGTATAAAAGTGAATCACTATAAGTAGCTTTAATATTTTATTTTAGAGTTATTTATTTTTCATGAATATTTTTTGTTATAAAGCAACTTCATTGTAAAAGTGATCCCCACTTCTCTTTATAAAAGTGGGTCATTTCATAAAGCAACTTACACTATCACGTGATCATTTGGTTACCATTTATGCCTTTTTTTTTAAAGGGCATAACTTTCACATTCAAAGTCTGTTTTTAGTGTCATTTTTTTTATTTAAACCGCATAAATTTTCAAGCTCTTTCCATCGAGATCATCGGTTTCAGTTTTTAAATCCATATTATCTGCATATTTAATATGGATTCTACAAGTAATGTTTTGCTTACTAGCACCAACTACTTCCAATGGAAATCTCATATGGAAGATTTATTAAGAAGTAAAGTCTTGTACCATATTACCTTGGGAAAGGAAAAAAAACCTACTGATGATGATAAGAAAGCCAAATGGGATAATAGGAGTGACGAAGCACGTGGACTAATCGGAATGTCCATATCTCCTGATTTAAGGTTCCACCTTAAAGAAATTGATGACCCCGAAGAAGCTTGGAAAAAGATTGAATTTGTGTTTGGTAAAATCAATATTATTCGAGCACAACAATTAGAAAATCAAGTACTGACCTTGAGTCCAAGTGATTTTTCTTGCCTTGGAGACTATCTATCTAAGTTTAAAACACTCAGAATTTTATGTGAAGAATGTAAGATAACAATGGAGGAAGAGCGTTGCATCTATCTTATTCTTTCTAAGCTAGGTAGTGCATATTTTGTGTTTGTATCTAACTTTTATGCCATGAGAGAGGCTCTAGGGAAAGCTTATCAAAAACCCACTCTTGAGTCCTTTTGTGCTTCTTTGATTAGAGAGGAAGATAAGCTTGTACAACTTGGAGTGATCAACACTGCAGGTACCTCCAACATAGCCTTAGTTGCCAAACAAAAAGATAAACCCAAGTATCCCAAGAAGCAACATCCTCGCTACAACAAAAAACAACATAAGGGTCCCAAACCCGCTTAGACATCTTCAACTACTAATGGTGACAAAGGAGCAAAATATAAAAATAAGAAGATTGACCGACATTGCAATTTTTGTGATAAATATGGTCATGATGAGTCTAAATGTTTCAATAAGATGGTAGCTTTAGAAGCTGTGATGAAGAAGCACAACATCAGTATTGATTCTACTTCTTCATCTTTTTTTCATGGACATCCACTTTCTGATTTTGGTTTCTCCTTCAACACAACTTCTTCTTCTTCTTCTGATGAGTGGCTTATTGATTCAAGAGAATCTTATCATATGGCTATGGATAAAGCCATATTTTCTTCTCTAAATGAATGTAACACCAAGAAAATATTTGTTGGTGATGATAGATCTCTTAGTGTTGTAGGATCTGGAACAATTCAACTAGATAATGGTCATTTCAATGATGTATTATGTGTTCCAAGTCTTTCTTGTAACCTTCTATCAATATATCAAATCACTCATTCATGTGAAGGTAAAACTGTAGAGTTTTCACCTCACCAAGTTGTAATCAAGGATCTAAAATATCCTAAGCATGTTTTTGCAACTAGAATTGCCAATGATATTACCAGGTTGTACAAGTTTGACAACTTTGGGTCATCATATTTTTCATCAGTTTTTTTTCTCATAGCGACGACTTGAGCAAACTTTGGCAAGAGTGTTTTGGTCATCTAAACTATCACTCATTACAACAACTATGTAATCAACATATGGTGACTGGTCTTCCTCTTGTTTCATGAAAAGATGGTGTTTGTGTCGGTTTTGTTCTTGACAAACATCATCGGGACAGTTTTGACAAACATGCCTCTTGGCATGTTTCATGCCCTTTGCAACTTGTTTATTTGTGTGGTCCATTTTCTTCTCATTCTTTTTCTGGGTGCAAGTGTTTATTAACTTTCATTGATGATTTTTCCAGACATACATGGGTTTACTTCTTAAAACTTAAGAGCGAAGTTTTTGACAAGTTTTTGGCCTACAAGGCCCTTGTAGAAAAGCAATCTGCACATCAAATTCAAAAGTTAAGAACAAATAATGGAGGCGAATATGTGAACAATAATTTTACAAGTTACTGCACTACACAGGGCATCCAAATGCAACACATTGTTCCATATACACCACAACAAAATGATGTTGCTGAGAGAAAGAACCACGCATTAAAAGAAATGGTTAATTGTATGATCCAATCTAAGGGATTAAGTCTAAAGTATTGGGAATAAGAAATCAACTATGCAAATTACATAGTCAATCGCACTCCCACAAAGGATCTTAAAAATATAACACCGGAAGAAGCTTGGACTAAAATTAAACCAAATGTAAGTCACTTCCATTTATTTGGTAGTATAACATGGGCTCACATTCCTGATGAGAAAAGGAAAGCATTGTAGCCTAAAAGTGAGAAGTGTATATTTGTTGGTTATTCTGAAGATGTCAAAGGTTATAGACTTCTTCAAACACATTGTAATGAAATTATTATTAGAAGAAATGTTAAATTTGATGAAAATTTCTTGGCCTACGAGCCTAATTCGGTGATTGTTCCTTCTTCGGTCTATGATCCATCTTCGTTGTTTATGCCTTCTTCTGTTACTATTCTGGTTTCTTCTTTAGATGATGACAGTGAGGATATAAATCCACCTCCTCCTGCTCACCTTCCTCTAGCTGAGTCCTTTGAATATGAACCAGCATCAGTTCCACCGCTTCCTAGATGGGTCCATTCAACACGAGAAGCAACTGGTGGTCTTTTCGGTGATCCTTCAGATCAACATCAAACACGTTCATAGTTCCAACGAGCCTCTTCTCTTTTGGCTCAAGTTTCAGAATCTCATGATCTAGAGACATTTGTCAAAGCTTCAGGTCATTCAGATTGGGATACAACAATGAAAGAAGTGTATCGTTATTTAATGGAAAATGATACTTGGGATCTTGTACCTCTCCCAAAAGAAAGAAAACTTGTCATATGTAAAGGGGTCTACAAAACTAAGTATGCATCAGATGGAAGTGTTGAAAGACACAAGGCTCGGTTAGTTTCCAAAGGATTTTCCCAAGTTGAAGGAATTGACTATAATGAAACCTTTGCCTCTTTAGCCAAAATGAATTCCATATTCCTTGTTCTTGCCCTTACTGCCTCACATAAATGGGAGGTCCATCAGATGGATGTTAAATCCTCCTTCTTGCATGGAAATTTGAAAGAATAAATCTACATGGAACAACCTCCTAGCTATGTCCATAATGACTCTAGCCTTGTTTGTCGCCTTAAGAAATCTCTTTATGGTCTTAATCAAGCTCCCCGAGCTTGGTATGCCAAAATGGATAGCTTTCTTATTGACACTAGATTCTCTAGATGTCATTCTGATCCTAATGTCTATACCAAGAAAGTAGGAAGCCATCTCATAATCCTCGTCCTTTATGTTGATGACATTATCCTTTCTGTTAGTGACTCAAAACTTTTAAACCATGTGAAAACTAGCCTTAAGAAGAAATTTGAAATGACAGACTTTGGTTTTTTTGCACTATTTCATTGGTCTCCACGTTTTTCAAACCAATGAAGGAATTTTTCTTTCCCATTTTAAGTATGCTTGTGACCTTCTTCGTCGCTTTCACATGGATGATTGTAAACCAGCCCCTTCTCCCTTCTAGGCTGGAGTCAATCTTATTGCCACATGTACTTCTTATGTAGTTGATGCCACCTTGTACCATCAGTTAGTTGGTAGCCTCCTATAATTGACTCATACTCGTCCTGATATTTCCTTTGTTGTTGGTCTTGTTTCCCGGTATATGCAAACACCCCATGAAAGCCATTGGAAAGCAGCTAAAAGGATACTTCACTATGTCCATGGTACAGTTCAATTCGAGATACATTACAGTTCAGGGGGGACTCCTTTATTGGTTAGTTTCACTGATTTAGATTGGGTCGGTGACCCTGATGATTGGAAGTCTACTGTAGGTTATGTTTTCAGCCTTGGTTCAGGACCTGTCACTTGGGCCTATAATAAACAACAGGCTATTGCACTTTCTTCAGCAAAAGTAGAGTACCGAGTAGTGGTAAATGAAATTCAGGAAGCCTTGTGGCTTTGAAAGATCCTTTCATAGTTTGGATTCGAGTAGCAACATCTGACCAGCCTTTGGTGTGACAATCAGAGTTCCATCAAGCTTGCCAAAGACCCAGCTCAACATCAACGCAACAAACACATCAAGCTACACATGCACTTCATCAAAAAAATCATTCATGATCAAGTTTTTGAAGTGTTGTTTTGCCCTACAGAAGATCATGTTACAAACATTTTCACAAATTCTCTTACAGAAGAGAAGTTTTCCAAACTTCAATCTATGTTAGGAGTTCATGAAGTTGTCATTAAGGTGGGATAGGCTCTAATGCATCCTTCCTTCTCCTATTGTGTCAAGATTGTAAATCCTTCAATCCTATCCCATGTTGTTCTTAAGGGGGGATGTTAGGATATTTAGACACTTAGGAGTTAGTTACGATCTACTTGGTCTAATGTGTCGTTAGGTAAAAGTGTGTTTCTTAGTGTATTTCTTTAGTATTCATTAGTATGCATTTGTAGTTAGGAAATACAACGGTCATGATATGTTCCCGACATAGAGTGATCCGATGGTTCATACTCTCCTCGATCTTAACAACCATTGATTCATGGCTTAACAACCGATTGGTCCATGATCTCTATTTAAAGAGCATGGAGGGTCATTTTTAGATGATTGATTGTGAGAAACTCTATTGTAAAATCTCTCTGTAATATTTTTCTTTTGCATTAATAAACTGCTCCAAGTGGTCGTGTTGGTTGGGGCCGTGGATGTTTCCCCATAAGGGTTTTACCATGTGAAAACATCGATGTGTTGATCTTTGATCTGGTTATGTGAGTGGTTACTGAAGGTTTTCATCCTCTGTTGGAATACATGTGTTGTCGAACAAAAAAAGGGTTAAACTCATGCCAAGTAGATGTCCTTCTAGACCAATTTAATGAATGTGAAGGAACAAGGTCACTCGACAATCGTTTCATATTTAGGGAGTCTAAAAATGGCTTAACTATGGACTCTGTGGGGGTTCCTTTTTCGTAAGTAATCTCCAAGGCCCGAAAAAGTGATAAACCAAAACCAAAGAGAATGTTCCTTTTTCAAAAATTTAGTCTCTCAGGTCCAAAAGAGGGTTAAAATTATGCCTAAGAATACTCTTCTAGCGAACCGAAGTTCCTAGAGCATACCTTTATTCGTAAAGTTATCCATCTAGACCAAAAAAGGGGTAAACTATTGTCAGACAAATGTGCCTTCAAATTTGAGTTTGGCGAGCATGAAGGGCAACAAGATTGCTCGAAAATATTTTCAATTTTAGAGAGTCTGAAAAGGGTTTAAAGAAGACTCCAGGGGGATACTTTTCTCAAGCAATCCATATGAGATCAAAAAGTAAATACAGTCTCGTTTGATTTTTCTTTCGAAATTTAAACCAAGCTTGAAAGACAACAAAGCATGGTCATTTAGGGAGTCCTAAGGGTGAGTCCAAGAATGATGATTAGAAAGAAGAATGAAGCTTCAATATGTAATCATGACAGGACTAATAAGGGCCTCCAAGCTTATAGTCAGAACTGATAGCTTGGATGCCAAAATACAACAAAGGATCTACCTAGGGCATCCATGTAGAGGTAGTCTCTACCACCTAATTAAGACACTTCTAAAGAAACAAAGAAGGTTCTGTGTCACACTTCGGTAGGGTTGATCCTATGGAAAAGAGGAAAAGACAACGAGATTCATAAAGATGGGAGTGAAAACATAACTTATATGCAAAAGTTGGAAAAAATGACTTTTATCAATGGATGACGTGAATGTAACTAATCCCAACAAATTACCAAACCAATAACACTAGTTCATCAGAACGACTAACAAATAACTCAAAAGTGAACTCGAGTAGTCACCAAGCTAGGAAAAGTGAAAAAGGGGACCAAATTAGGGAAACAAGGGCCAAAAAAATCTATAAATAGAGGTGAACAACTCATTTTTACCATTGCAATAGGGAAATTAACAATAATGTCAAAAAACACCTTCGTAAAAAAAAGTGAATTCTGGGAGCTACGGTGGATGAAAAAACCCTCCTACTTGGACCAAGTAAGTATAAGTTCCCTCCTCTTGCATTTCAATTCTTTCCTTTGTGTTTAATTTTAGTTTGGGAGGTGTGCGCTCTTGTAAAAGGGTCATGTTTGTGTGTACGCAGGCTTTCAAAGGCCATCCCACGTATGTACTCAGGTAGAGTAATAAAAATCCTGAGTACATACACAATTTTCTAATATACAACCCACGTACACCTCCTATTGTATCAAAAAAAGAAAAACACAAGTATTCATCTCTCTCCAACACTTTGTATGTGAAAGGATGTATGTTCACTAGAGGGAGAGGGAGCATGAGGATATGGATATCTTGGTCGAGGAGGACCCTATGGCTATCACCTCACTAAAACAATGTGCCTTATGGAAATTCTTCCAGTGTCCATTCACGAGGGCACAACCAAGTTTTCTTAACACTCTTGTGGATTATTGTCATCCTAATGCAGAATCTTTCATGCTAGAGGGTCAATCACTAACCCCGACTACAACGGATATTTACTTTCTCCAGAAGAGGGGAACTGGTCAACTTAAGGACCTTTCCTCCGGGGTCGTTCAACATCAAGGACTATATCAACATGTATTGTGAGGCTGGTACTGAGAAAGTGGGTTCTCAGGTGTCAATTCACAAGATAACTAGCCTCTCTCTATGAGTGATTCTACTCCTGATCGGGCGGATTACTGGATCCTCCACACTCCATCAAGCCTCTTGTGCACATATGCATTTTTCGGTTCAGTGTTTAGAAGCAACAATATTTGATTGGAGTAATACCATGCTAGTATGCATGAAGAGACAACTCACAGAGTGTCGTAGACATACCAACAAGAATTTCAGGTTTGGTACCATATTATGTTCCTTCTTCTTCGAGAGGGTTCCCAGTCTCATCCCTAGAGAGATAGTACAAGGGCATATTTCCCCCTTCCCAGTAGTGAGAAGGTGGGTGGTTTCACTGCCTAGACAGGGTGGAGGAAGGACTGTAGAGGCCTTCAACAACAAATTATTTGGCTGGTGGGAATGTCATATCCTAGTTATAGAGGAATACTCCTATGCAACGATTATCTTCCTTAGAGATCCATACATTCTTGTGCCCCCTGGCAAGGAGCGTGGTGAGATAGGTAAAAAATATTTTTTGAAGTTATTAAATTTTTAATTTTCATATATATCCTTTTTATGTGTGTGTCAGAGTACTAACTTGTGAATATGTTATGTAAAAATGTGGGACATGTTCGACTGACAGACTTCACCAGGACTCATCATCGTCCTCGACCAGAGGCAAGACCAACAACAGTAGGAGCACCAACAGCTACGGGAGGAACCCCAGCCGGAGAGGCTGATAGATTCTTATGACGAGTGGAGAGGAACCTCACTGCTCTCACTCATGCAGTTCCTATGGCTAAAATCATAGATCTCCCCCCGACTATGCAACCACATGTAGTAGGGGTGCCTTGGACATGGGTCTAGTTTTTTCGGTGTCTTGCGAACACCATCGTTCACTATAGCAGGGCCAATAGGCATAGACCTTAGATAGCGTTGGACCATCTACGTGCCGAGGGAATGTTTTGTACCATGTATTTTGAGGGCTTAATCCCAACGATTTATACTAATGAATTTTGAGTATTTCATGCCCACTTTTGTACTCCTGACACTATTTTGGACACACACACACACACACACATATATAAATCTTTATTTTTTTATGGATAACATTTTTTACAAATGTATTTACATGTGTATATGTGTGACATGTGTTTTTCTTTTACATGTGAGCAATATGCCAATCTAAAACTTGATTAGCTAGAGTATTCGTTAAATGATTAAATCTCATAGGAACATGAATGTACGTAATGTAATCAAAATATCATTCTAAGAGACGTACTCTAAGGAATTGTTGGTGAAGAGTGGGATCATAGATGCGGTAAACCCCATTTAACTAGGACACAACCAATTGAGAATCTGAATAAACCCGAAGGTGTGAAATACGATGTGACAAAGCATCACGTATCAATTATATCACTACACTTTACTCGACAACATTATTGGTTGTGTCACCCAGAAAAATACCTCCAAAAGATAACAATTGGCATCTAGGTGTGAATATCACCTAAGCTGCAGAAGCAAGCCTCCGAGTGTGTTAGATAGCACCATCCATGAACCCAAAGTAAACCTCTGATTCACTTGACATCTTCCACAGTGAAAAATAAGAAAAACATAACTACATGTCCATAAAACAAAAAATACAAGAATGTATAAAAGACTATACATATATACAAGAAGCCACCCAGGTGACGGACCTAAGAGTACTACTTGTTAAGGTAGAGCCCATTTCTAGGCTCCGCTAAAGCATTTCCCTCGAAATCAACAATATAGTAAGCACCCTTCTTCAAGACCTCTTTCACAATGAAAGGTTCGAACCACATGGGTTTGAAATTGCCAGCCCCCAGGGGATATTTTTCTTGGTCGTAAATCAAGACAATATCACCTTCAGAGAAACTCCAAGGGCGAACAGACAGATCATACTAAAACTTGACTCGTTTCTTATGAGCCTCGTTAGCAAAGGTTTCATCACAACGTTGCTCATCAAGCTACTCAATATATGGAAGGCGTTCCTCAAGCAATGTAGTGTCGGGAAGTAGCTCCACTGCCAACTTTAAGGAAGGGATCTAACACTCAATGGGTAAGAATGCTTTCAACCCATATATTAGTTTAAAAGGTGAAAAATCAGTGGTAGTCTTTACAGACATTTGATAGGCCCATAAAATTGAATACAACATCAAATGCCAATTTGACTTGGCCAAATTGATCATCCTCTGAAGAATAGTCTTGAGAGTCTTATTCACAAATTCAATATGACCATTCTCTTGAGGGTAATAAGGTCATGAATTTTCATGTTTGAACCCAATATTTGATGTTAACTCAATCATCATTTTATTCTGGAAGTGACTGCCATGGTTAGTCACAATATCCTTCGGGATACCGAATCTTTCTACTATCTGATTGAAAACGAAAAGGGTAGCAATTTCCCCATCATTACTAAACGTCGACATAGCTTCAACCCACTTAGTGAAGTAGTATACTACTACGATGATATATCCATGCCCCCTAGAAGAAGTCGGGTGACATGTAGTGAAATCAATACCCCACTTGGTGAAGGGACCAAAAAAAATGACTGGAAACATAGGAGCAGGGTGTGCCCACATCTTTCGATAGAATATCTAGCACAGGTGACACTTGTTGACTGCCTCAACACAACCTTTGATTAACGAGGGCCATAAATAACTTGCGTGTATAATTTTTTGGGTTGTTTCCAACCAAGACAATGACCGCTACATGCTATGGTGTGACAGTCGTTCAATAGGAGCTCTGCTTCTTCGTGGGTAAGACATCATCGAAGAAAGAATATACACCTCGATGATACAAAGTGTCATCGAGAATAATATAGTTTCGCGTTTGGTGTCATATTCGTCAACGCTCATCGCGAGAATTAGAAGCGGGGCACTTCAAAGTCTGAAGATACACTGGGATATCTCCATACTAGGGGTATGCATATGCAATTAGAAAAATATCTTTGTTTATAGGTAACTCTTCGAGCATAATATCACTAGACTTGACCGGTAGTTCCAAAATTAGTTCGGCAAAGACCAATTAATTTTCCACCAATGACTCATTGTGTTAACACATATTGGAAAGGGTTGACGATGGCAATGATGGTGGTCTTACGAAGGAGTATATAGTGATGGAACCATTGGATAGTGTGGATAGATGCCAAAGCAAGTTTCTCAACATGAGAGTAGTTGAGTTTCTGTCCAACTAGGCCTCGAATAAGATAATAGATAGCGTTATCTTCGAGTGTGTCATCCTACTGAACCAAGACCATGACGATGGTTGACTCTATAGCATCCAAATACAACAAGAAATATTTGTTATAATCAAGAGGTCGGAGCAGAGGGGAAGATTGTTAGAAAAACAAGATCGCGGAGCAATAAAATAAAAAAATGCAGAAATAAAACACAGAAGATACACAATACACTAGAGACGCAGATATACGTGGTTCACCCAGTGTTCCTGTTGGCACAGGGGCAGACCTAGGGTTCAATTCTTAACAACACACCAACGAAACCTTGACTATCGGCCCTTTTGGAAACACCTGTGAAGCAAACGAAGTCTCACTCGAGGTAGAAGAATGGGGGGTTATAGGATGCAGGTGTATGTAACCAGGTTGGTGTTGATTTTTCATAAGCTAGGTCAAGCATATAGTTCATTTAGTTTTATCATTTCTTAACCATAAAAAAGAATGTTTCAACAACCAAGATCACACGAAGAAACACCATGCACAAGAACACAAGATATATCCTAGGAAACCCTTCTCAAACAAGGGAGAAAAACCTAGCGAAATCCTTTGCTATATTCTTCAAGAGAAAGACCTTTCACCACCAATAATGACTTAGCACAAAAGAGGGTGCTTCAGCCCTAGAACACTAGCACACAAGATATGTGCACACCTTTTACAAAGAGAAGTACTTGCTGAAACTTCCAAAACATATGAGAAGGATATGATTCTACAATGGAGAATCATCTCCTACTTAGATTAGACTTTGAATAATTAACAAGGGCTTATATTGGCACAACAGGGCCGACCTCTCTAAGTCAAATATACTTATTATTATATTTATTATTGTTATAATTAATATTCACAATATTAATTATCTTGTTTATGTTAATCATATTAGAATAGGGCCGACCTATACCCTTTAAACAATAACTAGGGTTACAGGTAGGTCTGACTCTTGAATAATATATAGAAAAGGATCTGATACACTGACTAGTGCTCATCCACTAGGGGAACATCCATAGGGATGCCATGACTCTGATTCACTAAATTACATAAATGAACCAGGTCCTCACATGTTCACATGTTCGTCCATAGGCACATCCACTCTACATATCTGCTTTCCCACTGCCACCAACAAGAGAATCATTTGGAGTCTTCTCGTCAACTCTGCTGCTCATAGGAGGCCATCACATCATCTTCATTTCTGTTCACATGATTATGTGCCCAACACTTTTTGGATTTCCCATGTTCACCTTGTGCTCAGCCACAGTCACGTCCTAACTCAACATATCGCTTTTCATTTGGATAATCATCTGGAGTTCTTATCACTCATGTCATGGAGGAGGTCATCTCTACGTTCCTGACTTTGTCCCAGGAAGGAACCACGAACCCTTCATAGGGGATTTCTCTCAGGTTTGTAAGCTACGAGAAAGGATTCACATAGCTGCTATGTTCCACATCTCACAGGTTTGTAAGCTAGAGGATGTCTCCCATAGCTGCATTCATCAACACTCCCTCTTAGCTAGGGAGGCATTATTTATCATGCCAAGTCTCACATGGATGAATTTTAAATTTTGTCTTGCCTGGAGTTATCGACACTCTCTCTCAACTAGGGAGCCATTCTTCATGAAGTTAGTTTGGTGAATATATCTGCAATCTGCTCATGTGTAGGAAGATACTACATGAGTACGATTTTACTCTGCATCTTATCTCTGAAACAAGAATTTTTCATCTCATTATATTTCAATCCATTAGGAAACACTCGGTTCTCAAGGAGATTTTACTCACGGATTTTGGTCATCCTCATGGGATCCATCTCATGGTCAAGTAAATCTATTAGAAGCTTGTGAAGCCACATTGCTTCGCACACTTGATGCTTATATACTCTGTGTTGGAACATGTTTAACAGGAAACATATGCTTGTCATTGATGGCAAGTACAACAATGAAGATGGCACGAGTACAGGATTAATGTAACAGATGGGCACCAAAAGTATTTTGGGAAGAAGCTGTAGAGCAACCTCGATAAGATCAGAAGAGATAGTGCAGAGGATGTTTAGTATGTTTTACAAGCAGCGTAATCTTGTCATTGATGACAAGTACAATAGTAATGATGGCTTGAGTACAATAGCGATGATCAATAGGCAAAGAGAAGACAAGTCCAGGAAGATCGAATGATTGAAGGCCCGAGAAGCATTTCTGATAAGTCCAGGAAGATTGAATGATTGAAGGCCCGAGAAGCATTTCTGATCGTTGGATCCCATCCAAAATTCTTGACATCATGAGGGCCGTCAGATCTAAAGAAAGACAAGAATAGGGCACTGAAGAGGAGGATAGATCTCAGGCATCAGATCTGAGCGCAGGGTCCGACCACCGTTGGATCGAGGAAAACCTGCACGGTGTTTAAAGTGCAAGGAGAAAAGGGGCTCAAAAAATCCCGAAAGCAGGAGGACCGTTCATCTCAAGGGGTTATGTGGACGATTGATCCGACTCCCTATCGGGGTCTCGAGGATCGCGATTTGAAGAAGTCAAAGAATAATAACCACATGACTCGTGAAATCATGATATGCGATACCTCGATATAATCTCAACCGTTGGATCGAGGACAAATATGGACTGTTGATCCCAGTCCTTGTCGGAGTTTCGGGGATCGAGAGTTGGACATGTCAAAGTTTAATGACATCAAGAACCCTGAAATTGCGATGTGTGAAATCTCGACTGAACCTGAACCGTCAGATCAAGATGTGATCTAGACCGTTGACCCAACTCACAACAGCAGACCATGTCATCTAGGGACACGTGGCACAATTAGGTAATGACAAGTGTCATACTGATTCAACATTTCAGGCACATGTAAGTCATGAATCAGAGTGACACGTGGCAGTATCCAACACCTGTCAATCCACGTGTGACGTCAGCAGATGGACACCATATCGGAGTTTCACGGATCACGACATCAAGAGGAATAGAAAACAAGGAAACAAGAATGTCGAAATCGTGATATGCGATATGGCGATTCAATCACAGCCGTAGAATGAAACTCAGATCTGGACCATTGATCTAACTCCATATCGAAGTTTCAGGGATCGCAACTTAGAGATTTCAAAGAAACAATGCAACAAGAATGTCGATTTCGCGATATGCGAAATTGTGATGCAATCGCAGCCATAGAATCAAGCTCTGATCAGGACCGTTGATCCCATGCCATTAGAAGGTATTGGGGATCACGACTTGGAGAGTCTAGATGCCTCATCTCCAGACTTGCGAAATGCGAAATCGAGAAAGTGCCTTATGCATAAGGCTGTGGTCACAGCCCTTGGTCACATCAGCGAGAGATGGACAGATGTCAGAAGACAAGGAGGAGCCAAGCCTTGTCGCACGATCAGGTGGAGAATGACATAGAAGGTGACACGACAGGAGTGGGGCCCTTCGACAATACTCCACCATTCCAGACCCCCCCCCGTATTAAAGATAGAAAGGCAAGGGGGTCCGGAATTGCTTGAGCATCGTTGATCTAAGTGCTTTAATCTTGACCGCTCGAGAGATGTGCGTCCAATTTAGGACCCCCCCCCCTCCTCTTAAATATAGAATGGCAAGGGGGATTCAGAATCAAATCCCGACTGTAGATCTTAGAGCACAGATTCTGACCGTCTAGATTTTCTCGCCGCATATCCAACGATGTAGATGAATTTAAACAAGATCAGAGGGATACTAAGGCACGACGCAGTGAGACTGACATAAACCATTGATGACGTCTGCTTTAGTTCATAAAATCTTGAGATCTCTCCCAGATAGGTTCAACCCAAAGGTCTCTGCTATAGAAGAAGTTAATGATCTAAAAACCATGTCTTTTGATCAACTTCTAGGAATTTTGACTGCATATGAGACGAGGATAGTTACAGATAATCCCACCTCTAGAGAAGCATCATTTAAAGCAGATAAGGATGAAGATTCTGAGCCTGATGAAATTGAAGAAAAATTCGTGAGAAGACTAAATAAAGGATCAGGCAACTACCAAGGTAAGCTGCCCTTCAAATGTTTCAATTGTGGTAGGATAGGTCATTTTGCAAATAAATGTCCCCACAAAGGAAAGGATCAGACTTGTGATGATGAGGAGAAATACAAAC
>JZKD02S0502852.1:168633-208480 GCA_000966675.3 Picea glauca | reverse complement strand
AAAGAATGTAACTATTACTTATCATATAAAGAAAAAGAGGTTTTTACCCTGTATGGGTTTCCTCAGGAAATATCTGTCTCTGTGTTTCTCATATATGTGACTGATGCTAAATGTGGCATTGTTTATTTCACTTCATTATTGTGATCACCATTCAGTGTTTCTGCAAAGAGTTTAAAATAAGTATAATTGTTTAAGCACGGTAACAACTGATTCACCCCCCCCCCTCTCAGTTGACCAACACTATGCCTCTATGGTACTCAAGGACACCGAGTTTCGTTTTCTGATGTATCAGGAAACCATGGAAAACTTCATGGTAGAACATCAACTGGATGTGTTCTTGTGGTCCATTCTACTTTCTGCTCAATCTAAATCAGTATATTCCATAGACTCAGTTTCACACTAGAGGCATATCTCAGGCCATATCCAACTATGTCTTGTATATATCTCAATACATGTTTTTTTGTTGTCTAGTGAGTCTGTCTTGGTTGACTCATGAAATGACTAGGCACATTCACTGCATGGTATGAATTCAGTCTGGTGTTAACCAAATACATTAGTGATCCAATAAGTTGTGGATCAGTCTTGTATGAATCATCATCAATCTTCTTCTTTAAATCCATCAAAGTGGATTTTTTCATTCTGTCATACTTCTTGTCCCAAGAAGTAGTGCATCATACTTGGATTCTTCATCTCGATTTCAGGAGTCAAGGATTACTTGTATCCAACAACAATGCTTTCTGAATAAATCATCAGGATCAGGTTCTCGTCACCAACACTATATAGGTTTGGATCAACAACATTCTTGCCTAAATCCAAAGTCATAAAGAATTTATCTATCTGATATAGTTTCCAACTCATGGATGGTAGTACAGATGGAAGTGTATTGGTTAAGTGGGTCAAGTGTCTCATCATAGACAACTCCCTTTGTTTATGAGACACCTCTTTCTATGGATTTTGTTTGTATTTCTTGATACTTCCATCAGCTGCATTTGTGATCTTATAGATCCACTTGGAAGTTACCACAGACTTCCCTTTTTAGTCCTTGAATAATATCTTATGCATCATTCTTTAAGATATACTGGTTTTCTTTTGTTATGGCATCTTGTCATACCAGTTCTCTTGTTGATTCTCTAAGACAAGGAGTCTCAACATTAATGAAGTGACTCATGACTGAAGGATAGCTCTAAAATATCTTTTTCTTTTCTTGGAATGTGTCTTTGAGAGACTTGTATGTTTCTCTGCCTCTTGCAGAGTGAGTCTAGGTAGGCATTTTAAGTCTTATTGCAATATCTATGAACATATTAACTGGAGATCCTAGATAACCTAGAGTAATGTTTGTCTCCCTCTGAATTTCTAAAGGGGGAGAAGGTATTTTCTCATTGTTAATCTCCATCTGAGATTCTATGGTTCTTTGAAAAACTATCTCTTCTTCAAGGACAACATCTCTTCTTGTCTCAAACTATCTCTTACTAGAGATGTCTTTGAAGATTCATTGTATCCTTTCTTCTTAAAGGATCTAGCTTGGACTTCTTCTCTTTGGGTACATGAATGTATATGGTCATGAACATAGTCTGCTTCATATCTCATCTAATATGTTTCCTTTTTCAACCTTCACTATGGCTTCCTCAAGGTTATCACCTGTGACTTGAACAAGGTCAAAAAAACATCAAGCAAGAATAATACTCTTTTGATAATAGTAGATAAAAGAAAAACATGAATAATCATCTTAGTATCTCTTTTAGAGCTATCACTTGTGACTTGTCTGAATCAAAGGTCAAAAGTAAGAAATACAATATGAAATGAGGTCAACACTCTTCTAGTGTTGTGATCAAACATTCCTCCATGGTAACCTGGGATCAACACAAGACGTTTCTCCTAGAGGAGATGTTAGTTGTATTTGTTACATTATGCATTTATCTCAATATGCTCACATGCTACCAAGTATAATACTTTACAAAGACTTCTACCTCAACTATAGTGTTTACTTGTAAAGAGGTACTAATCAACTTTTTCATGTGTAAGTTTGAATCTTATCAGCTTAATTAATCAAACATGGAACTTGGAGTCTTGTCCTCAAGAATGAGTGTGTTTTTCTTTTCTTCCAAGTCTCCTTCACTCAAGATGTCAAGTGTTTTCTTCAGCTTATATTTTGTACTAGGACAATATCTTATTTTGATAGAAGGTTGGGTTAGAGAATAAAATCTATGATCTCAACTTTAATCCATCTAATACATTGAATTTAATTTTGACCAAAGGTTAGTATGAAGGTCATAGATTCAACATGCAACCTAGATCAAAATAATGTAATAACAAATAGATGCATATCAGAATAATCAAACCCGGGTTGCATTATTCCTCTGAATGTGTTGTATCTTGAGATCCTTCTGGATCTATGGAAAGAGATCCCTCCTCCCGCAAATACCCTTTAAATCTTAATAGTTTAAACATATGTGAGTACATACCTCTGATAGAATTTGCAAGTAGTGGCACCATCTGGTAGCAGCAGTAATAATTTCCAACTCTTAAGAATTTCAAGGTTGACTGTAACTAGTACTATGACTGATACTTCAACTGATACTGAAACTGCAACTGTAACTGCAACTTATTCTGAAACTGCAACTGCAACTACAACTTAGGGTTTTATGAGGAAACCCTAATTTTTCAAACTTCAAAAATTTAAATTCTAATCCAGTGGCTAGATGTGCTAAGCTGAGGTGATTATACTGGTACAGTCAGATTTCTAAAAATCCAAATTTTTCCCCCTCAAACTTGACTAGTGGATTTTTGGACTAGTGCTTCTAGTTTTCTGGTACTTCTGATACTTTTGGTTTGTTGGTACTTCTGGTACTGGTGAAAACTAGGGTTTCACTTTTTGAGAGATCTACCCATTGAAAAGGTGCATTGAAGGTGTCAAAGAGCTCCTTGTGTTAGGGTGCACTTTTCTAGATGGTTTTGACGTTGAAAATATTCTTCAATAAAAATAAATAATTTTCTTGTACGACAACAATGAAGTTTTTCCTTTTTCTTGTGAAAGATGTTTATGCAATGGGTTCTTTCAAGACCTATTCTTTGATACCATGTTGATTTTTAATAAGCTAGGTGAAGCAGGTAGTTCATTTAATTTCATCATGTCTTAACCATAAACAAGAATGTTGTAGCAACCGAGATCACAAGAAGAAACACCGTGCACAAGAACACGATATATATCCTGGGAAACCCTTCTCAAACAAGGGAGAAAAACCCAGCCAAATCCTTTGCTATATTCTTCAAGAGAAATACCTTTCACCACCAAGAACGTCGTAGCACACAAGAGGGTGCTTAATCCCTAGAACACCAACGCCCAAGAGAGGTGCACACCTTTGCCAAAGAGAAGTACTTGCTGAAATTTCCAAAACATATGAGAAGGATATGCTTCTACAATGGAGAATCATTTCCTACTTATATTAGACTTTGACTAACTAACAAGGGCTTATATTGGAACAACAAAGTTGACCTCTCTAACTCAAATATACTTATTATTATATTTATTATTATTATACTTAATATTCACAATATTAATTATCTTGTTTATGTTAATCATATTAACATAGGGCCAACTTGTACCCTTTACACACTAATTAGGGTTACAGGTAGGTCTGACTCTTGAACAATATATAGAAAAGAATCTGATACAACCACTAGTGCTCATCCACTAGGGGCACATCCATAGGGATGTCATGACTTTGATTCACTGCATTACACAGATGAACTAGGTCCTCACACATTCACTTGTGCTTGTTCACAGGCATGCCCACTCTACAGCTATGCTTTCCCACTGCCACCAACAAGAGAATCATCTGGAATCTTCTAATCAACTCTGCTTCTCAGAGGAGGCCATCACATCATCTTCATTTCTGTTCACATGATTATGTTCCCAACACTTTTGGGATTTCCCACGTTCACCTTGTGCTTAGCCACGAGCACGTCCTAACTCAACAGATCACTTTTCATCCACATAATCATCTGGATTTCTTCTCACTCACATCATGGAGGAAGTCATCTCTAAGTTCCTGAATTTGTCCCAGGCAGGAAACAAAAACCCTTCATAGGGGATTTCTCTCAGGTTTGTAAGCTGCGCGAAAGGCTTTATATAACTGCTATGTTCCCCATCTCATAGGTTTGTAAGTTGGAGGATGTCACCCATAACTGCATTCATCAACAATTGGGACACAAATATGTGATAAAAGCACTTCAAAGAATATTCTATTAACACTTAGAAGGTGACATGCATTAGTTTATTAACTCTATTAACATCGCATAGCATAACTAAAGATAGATCGAAGTAGTAACAATGAATGATTATATACCTTGAGAAATTAGCATGATAAGTTATATATAACATTTATTTACCCTCAACACAAGTAAAGAACTTAAGCAACCAGATATATATCTCTTACACATCATAATCAAAGCACTAAGCATATTCATAACATAAATAACACAACACAAAGAAAACCAGAGACACCAGATATACGTGGTTCACCCCAGTGTGGGGCTACGTCCACCAACCGCTTCACCTCTTTATTATTCGTGAAAATATTACATTCATTCACTCTTGTGCATTAATCCACAGAGTCAAGCTTTGCACCAGACAGGAGATCTGTGCATTGAGCACCAGATCCTCCTTCCAAAACTAGGCCAAGGAACATAGCCAAATCTCTATCAAGCACAGAGGCTTGACGCACATAGATTCCTTTGCATAAAGCAACTCTGTTCACACAAAATTACATTCACTTCCCCTCCTTATATAATACATTCTTCTTTATTTATATTTTACAAACCCTTGCAATAAGGCCTAAACATGGGAAAACCCCATGGGCCAACATCCCATAAATTCGTTACAAAAACCCTAGAGGACCCTTTACTGGGTCCACTTAACCCTCAAAATCAGTGAGATCTGTGATCTTAGCTTCGCCTAGGTGCTCCTTCCTCGACCAACGAGTCAAAGTCCAAAAGTGGGTCAAAGTTGACCGAGTTTCCCCAAAACTTGGTCGAGGGCCAACATGCCCCCAACACTCACCTATGACTTGTCCCAAGTCACTCAAGTCTGGACAATGCTGCTTTGAAGTCCTTGAGCTTAACTCAATATGCCTTGACTTGTTGCTTCACCTGAGCCTCCTTCTCAGAGAGCTCCTGGATCGTATCCTCTGTAACAAGATCTTCCATGCGTTATTCTACTATTGCAACCATTTGATCTAGTTGTGATCCATGTCCATCAATCTCTTCGAACACCTTTAAAGTTTCATCTTACACAGGTTGTAGCTTCTGCGTGACTTCCATTACCTTACCCTAGAGGGCATTGATCTGTTTTTGTACTACGCGTTGCTCCTTGGATCTCTTCATTCTTTCCACTGCGGTGAGAAGCTTCATTTGTGCCTGCAACGAGAATGCTTGTTGTTTCATATCCTGTAACTGCACTTCTAGCTTCTTCAGCTCTGGATTCTCAGCGAGGCATTCATATTTCTGGGCACTCCTACCACTCAGTTGTTTACATTCGAAGGCGAGGGCTCTTATGCTTACTACTGTAAGAGGTCTCCTCCCTCTGGTCACACACCTCCTTTGGGGTGCTCAGTACTGTTTCGGCCTCCAATTATGTTATCCTATCCTGAAGCTATTGGAGGGTCTCAGCGAGATTCACTACTTGAGATTTGACCTACTCTTTCTCCTCCTGTTTCAATCCTGGCACAGAGTGACATGCTTTACTTACCTCTTCTTTGAACATGGCCCATTCTGCGAGCAGCTGCTCATTTTCCCTCTGTAGCTGGGATTTTTCCTCCTGAAATTTCACCTGAAGCTCTTCTTTCTCGTTTTCATGGGCAGTTACATTGTCCTGTGCTACTCGTAATTGCACTAAGACTTCATCCTTTTCCTTCTCCAAGGCTTCTGTAGCCTTCTCCTTCTCTTCCCGAGCTCTCTAAAATCAATCTTTTTTTGCATCCACCAACCTTTTCAACTGGGCTGGTTCATCCCCCAATTCTATAGTCTATGATGAGGAAGGTGCAGAAGACACAGTAGGTACTGCGCAGACTAAGCGAACAACTTGTTGCACTTCCTTCAATTCTCTCTTAATTATTCTGTATAATGCCTCCTTCTTATCTCCATATCTTTGCAACATATCCTCTGAGGCATCCTCCAAATCTCCGCGGACTAGACTGATGTCATCATCCATGAGGGTGGCTTCCAACTGAGGCTTATTAGCGCACATCTTCTTCCTTGTTGAGGGTTTCTTTGGAGAAACCTTCCTCTTCTGCGGTGTCACTATCCCAACGGGGGGATCCTCAAGTGGAGGGGTGGTAGCTTCACCTCCTCCTTGCTCTTCTTCTCCTTCATCTCCTCCTCCCTTTCCTTCTTCTTCGTCTTCTCCTCCTCCTGGCGAGCCAAACCCGTTATCTTCAAAAGCGTTGTCCTCTTCATCACTCTCTATATCCTGGATTTCCTCCTGCTTTTTCTTCTTTGTCGTCCCATTGGACTATCCGACATTCTCAACTCGTGTAAATATTGGGCTTCCAATGGTGTCGATGTCAGATAATTATGCATCGACGACAGGTATAATAAATTCCTCTGGCCATTCCTTTGTAATCTGTTCCATATCTTCATTTTTGAACTTGTAGTACGATTGCAATTCTTCCTGGTGCTCATCTCTTGGAGCAGTGATGTAGATGAAATGAGGATCAGCATGAAACTTCTCTATGGGTTGGTACTAATGCAAGCTGCACAGTGTCATATGTGGGAATGATTTGATGGAAACCTTTAACTGTTGAGAGTATGCATGAAACACAACATTGGATTGCCACTGCTTCATCATGTCGTTGGTGTATCAAAGGGTGGAAAATTGAGCGACCAACGGTTCTGAAGGTTTGATCTCTAGAAAATTGGCTCCTTCAGGCATTTTCCAAGTGAAAAATGTGATCAAAATGATCATCCAATTGTAATGGAATTCATATCCCAATTATTTGGCTTCGCGACAATCCTTCTCTAGCTCATTGACGAGGTAGTTCGCCAAATTCATCTACATGCCCTTCACACATTTTCCTGCGAGGTCCACCACGAACTTGGTGACCTATGTGGGGTGTTTCTTCCTCACGAACTTGCCATCTAGGAGTTGGAAATAAAGGAACATTGTGCCATCCTGAATAGAGGCCACCTTGTAACCTCGCTTTCCTTTTTTGACCTCTCTGTAAGATTATTTGATGCACTGCGCCAGGGAATGGTTCGAGGCCTTCCATGGATAAAACTGTTGAGGGTCAGGACCCTTCAAACTTAAACCTGTGATCCGGTGGATCAACGCTAGATACAAAATAATCCTTCTGTCAAGCCACATGTATCCACTGTGATAGCATTAGAGGAGGAGTTTAATGCAAACATTAACCTCCTGGTGGTAGCCAAAATGCGGGATCTTCATCACATTCAACATGGTGGACTAAGCCAACCTTTTAATCCATGGCTGCGAGATGAGGTGAGGTTTCTTTCCATATTTCTTCGTGAGATAGTGGTGAGGATCCAACATGGCATAGTTCTTTTGGTCTCCTAAATTGAAGTCATTGTTTTGCAAGAGCGGGATTTGTCCTAACTGACTCCCGAATATGGGAATCCCTTTCAGAATGTATGCAGTGAAAACAGAGTACTCAAAGTCTCGAGGGATGTTGTCGCGGTTAACAGTGCCAGCCAAAGGTGGAATATATCCGGGTAAGATTGACAGGATCTTCTTCTCATTAGCCATATCACCACAGTGCTTACTTTGCTACTCAGTTACGGGGTAGACACGGCTGGAATGATGTTCATTCAAAGGGGAATCTTGTAGTCCCCTAGTCGATGACGTTGGAATACCTTCAGATATCGGTCTGTTAGTCATTAGCTTCTTAAGGAATTCCTTGACAGACTTCTCCAATTCACTAGGCTCGCCCGACATTCTAGCTTTTAACAAACAGGCAGGGTAGACAAACAAACAAGAGGGGTCTAGTTTCATATAACATAGCTCGACACTTGGAAAATTATCTTCTTATCTCAGTCAATCGTGGGTAGCAAAAAGTGGTCCCAACGTAGAGACCAACGAGTTAAATAAGTGGGGTATAGTAACAGATCTTCCAATAGACTGAAAATGCTTCCATCAATGTAAATCTATCCATTATGGCGCAGTCTCAACATCCCAAAAGCGGTCCATAAGCCCATAAATTTGTTTTCTAACCATTCCAGAGTGTCATTCTAATGGCTAGGGTTCCTCCAATAGTCATATAAATTCGCTAGGGCGAAGTCCAAATTTGCACAGAGTTGTTGTTCCAGCGAGGTTCAAATCCTGTGAACCTGCCTCCTGCGAGGTTCCAGTCTGCGAAGTCTTCCATCTAGTTTATGTAACTTCTTGTAGATTTTCCAACTTAGGATTATTTTTATTGAGCTTCCTTGACTTCTTCCCTGTGATTTGAGTCTCTCTAACTATTTCTAGAATCCTCTTTCCATTTTTTTTCTTATCTTCCCCTAGCACAGTGGCTTCACACTATTGAGGTTCCCTCAAGGATTCTGAAGTTAATATCCATTTTCTTAACACTTCCTAAGTGGACATACTTCTTTCTAGAATATATATGTTCTTCAAACCTTCTTTCATTCTTTCAAACTTGATAGTTGATTCTCTTTCTTTCTATTCCTCCTGCGTTGTTACTTTGTTCTGTTGCTTCGAATTATCTTCTCGTTCTTATATTAGTCGGTCTATTTTCCTAGCCATGAAATCCCTTAATTTTATATTTTTCTTTTCTATAGCTTCTTCCTCTGCTTTCCTTCTAATCTAATCCTTCTCAATTCGAGTCTTACCTAGCAATAGTGGAAAAGGGGCATTTTCCTCAACAAACCGAATGACTTGAATTTTTTCTTCAGTTGATGTTCCGTGAACAATAATATGTACATTAGTAACTCTTCCACATAAGGTTATCATATTTCCATTAAACAAGCCTATCCTTCCTAATGAAGGTACCATAGTAGGATTTCCCAAAATTTCCCAAGTTTCTTCTGTCATAGTATTCACTTGTGTTTCTTCATCCAAGACATAGTCAATGTCGAAGTCTTCTATTCTTGCAATTATGCACTGTTTTTCTTTCAGGATCTATGGTAAACTGACATCTTTATGAACATCCATCATTTATTTCAACTATAATAACGTAGTCTGAACTTCCTTTGACCCTTTCTCTTTATGATTTTCTAACATGCCCTTAGTCTCTTGATTTTCTTCATAGTTTTCTTGTCTTATGTTCATCCCTTCAACTCTAGCAATAATCCTTGGACAATCCTCAACCTCATGACAAACAACCTTACAATAAAGACAAATAGGGCCTACCTCAGGACATTTGTTAGCTACATGTCCCATCCTTATGCATTTATAAAACAAAGTCAATCCTCTTTTTCTCTTAAATGTTCCCCATCCTTTTCTGTACTGCACACTTCCCCTAGGATTATAGTGTTGGACCTGCTATTTGCAAAAACAATTTCTAGGTTCTTTCATCCACTTATTAGTCCAAAACTCTTTCTATGCACAAGAATAACATATATTTCTTCTTTTTCATTAAATTTACTCAAATCAAATATTTCTTTCAACTTCACCTTAGCCTTCAGACTAGGACAAAATCTATTAAACATACTTAAATTCATGCTTTTGAAACAAAAATTTTCACTTATCTTTCTCTTACCAAAGGAAAAATATTGCTTCTTTAGGATCTTACCTCTTTTCTTCAGATCAACTTACTCTATTGGCACAAAGATTCACAATTCAAGTAGAGTAATATGCATTTCAACGACATATCTATGCACATAACTTCACTTTTTATTTACTTCAGTTCCTAGCAATCACAATTCTAGGTTTCAGAAACGAAACCATTTGTTGGCACAGGGGAAGACCCAGGGTTCGATGATTAAAAATGCACCAACAAAACCCTGACTACCAACCCTTTCAGCGACACTTGTGAAGTAGGCGAAGTATCACCCGAGTTAGAAGCAGGGGGGGTTATAGGATGTAGGTGTCTGTAACCAGGCTGGGACACAGATCTGTGATAAAATCACTTCGCAAAATATTCTATTAACACTTAGAAGGTGACATGCATTATTTTATTAACCTTATTAACATTGCATAACATAACTAAATATAGATTAGAGCAGTAACAATGAATGATTATATACCCTGAGCACTTAGCATGATAAGTTAGATCTAGCATTTATTTACCCTCAACACAAGTAAAGCACTTAAGAAACCAAATATATATCACTTACACATCATAATCAAAGAACCAAGCAAATTCATAACATAAATAACACAACACAAATCAAACCAGAGACACTAGATATATGTGGTTCACTCCAGTGTGGGGCTACATCCACCAACCGCTTCACCTCTTTATTATTCATCAAAATATTACATTCATTCACTCCTTTGCACTAAGCCACAGAGTCGAGCTTCGCACTGAGCACTAGATCCTCCTTCCAAAACTAGGTCAAGGCATAGAGCCAACTCTCTATAGAGCACAGAGCCTTGACGCACATACATTCCTTTGCACAAAGCAACTTTGTTCACACATAACTACATTCACTTCCTCTCCTTCTACAATACATTGTTCTTTATTTATATTTTACAAACCCTTACAATAAGGCCTAAACATGGGAAAACCCCATGGGCTGACATCCCATAAACCCGTTACAAAAACCCTAGAGGATCCTTTACTGGGTCCACTTAACCCTCAAAATCGGTGAGATCCATGATCTCAACTCTGCCTGGGTGCTCCTTCCTCGACCAACGTGTCAAAGTCCAAAAGTGGACCAAAGCTGATCGAGTTTCCCCAAAACTTGGCCAAGGGCCAATAGTGGGCTATGTCCACCAAATAAATTATTAGTTCCTTCCTTTATTTTTATCCAGCAAATGAAAGGATACAACCTACAATGAACCCGTTGTAACTTCCTCTTATTTCTCTCACTATCTCCTCTCTCAGAATACAATATTTGCAATGATGCATACCTGCAATACATTTTCCTCATAAAACAGGGTTTCCTTCTAGGGAAAAAAACCCTAACATAACTTCTACTATCATATCTGCGACCTTATAATGAATGGTCCAGATTTACAATGAAATTATAATATACATTTACAAGGAAATTTTTCTTTCGGGAGCCCGCTTTCCCCCGAGCCTGGCAGGGGGGGTAAACCCCCTTTGCTCTCCCCCGCATGGAGGAGTGTACATTTTTCCGGGGTGTAAAGTCTTCATGGGGTATAAACATGGCTGAAAACAAATACCTCTGAATCAAAAAGATAATCAGGCTCCACAACCAACACAGACGCCATGGCATGTTTCAACGCTTCAAAGGAGCATTGAGCTGTTTCATCCCAATAGAATGGGATCCCTTTTTTCATAAGACGCATGAACCCTTTAGTGATCTTAGTATAATTAGTGACAAAATGCCGAAGAAAATTTTCTTTCCCCAGTAAGATATGAAGCTAGGGTATAGTGCATGGGGCAGGCAATTCAACTATTGCCTCAACCTTGAGAGGATCGACCATGATACCTGTTCTTGACATGATGAGACCTAATAAACGATCCAATGTCACGCAAAAAATTCACTTGTTAGGATTCAACTGAATCTGATAGTAGCAACATCGCTCAAAGATTAGTTGTAAATGTGTGGGATGATCAGATCTCTTGTGAGAACGTGATGCTAGATCATCAAGGTATACCTCGATGATGTGTTTGAGGTTTTGAAAAGTGAACGACATGAACAAGGGGGAAGGTAAAGTCTATGGGTTATGAAATTAGCTCATTTTAAAATACGACACTTGAAAAATTGCAGCTCTCGGTTGGTCGGGAACAGTCGATATAAAATTTATATCATTGGAAGGCAGTGGATAATCAAAAGTTCCCATCAAAGATGGAAACAATCCAGCACCTAAGTTGACAGTTATAGGCTACTGGTTAGCAACCATCAGGTCCATGGAATCCCCCAATGAAGGGTTGGGATGAGATAAGTACAACTCGTCGATGGTTAGAATTTGACCCTCATGCAGAAATCATAAGACCTAAAAAACAGTGGCAACCACCGCATGCATCGTGTAATTCCAACTCTGTCCTAAAAACAGATCGACTACTTCAACCTCAACGCACACAATTTTACCCCCTAACTGCTTGGGGAAAGAAGGAATTATTCGGTGTGGTGTAAACGACTGACCGTCAAAATCGGTAAGCAATGTAGGAAACAGAGACAACTGAGGCTAGCCAATGGCCTTCCAACATGCCAACGACATCACACAATTAAGGGAACCCTCATCAACCACCATACAAAAAATGTTCCATGTCAATGATTCCGTGGTGTATGCCACTACTATATAAAAGGTGACGTGGTGAGGAAGATGAGGTTTGAGGTTGGTTGGATCGAAAACAATCGTTCATGAGCAACTAGTCTCTGTCACTCCCAAGGTGGACAAAAAATCTTTTCTCTACAAGGGGAAACTCTGGAAAGCCTCCAGAGTAGACATTGCACAAGGGGTATATGCCAGATCCTCCACGATGAAGTAGTTTTGGGAAGCCCTCACATTTGGGTTATGGGAATCCTTCTTAAATGCATCTTTAGGGATGTGAGTCATTGTCTCTCCTACTATATTCTCAACTTGAAGAGGATTCAGTGGGTTAGTGGCCTCCTTTCCCTTCTCGATGGATTCCAGCGTTCCATAGTCATGATCCCTAGTTGATAAATGAGCATCAACATTCATCATGTAAACATTTACGGTCAGGTTGTTAGTAGTAGGCGGGGGGGTGAGGGGGGGGTTCCCTAACTACCCCCTACCGTGCTCATGGATGTGGAAGCCCGAGCCATATTTTTCCCTGGTGGAAAAGGGTTTGTCAACACAATAGGTTGTTGTTTTTCTAGTAGCTTCTGTGCTTCTGGAAGTTGAGGGCATAGGTGAGTCGGGTGGTCTTCCATGCAAAGATTACATAGATACTTCGACTTATTCTTCTTGATTTTTCCCCCGCGAGCATTGTTGGCAGCCTTTTTATCCCCTTTACCCTTCTTTTTTATCTGTTTCTTATTTCCCTCGGTCTGTTGATTGGCCTTGGGATTTTTCGACTACATACTGTGTACATCCGATGTCTGGGTAGTGGTGGAAGTCGAACTAGGAGTCTGGATGACCACAGTCTATTGTATCGACAATTGTTGTAATTGATTTAAAAATAGATCTGTGGAGTTTCTTTGTGCTGAGCCCACTATGCCATCAGCATGGGACCCAAACTTTTGTTTGGCCTTATCGAGAGTATACCATGGCACATCGGGTAAGATCTCATAAATCATGCCAGACTGGGAGTAAATCAGTTCTAGCTGTTGGGATCTCATAATATCCTCTTCCTAAAATAAAACCTTGGACGTTGCTACATATTTGGACACACAAGGAACCAAAGACTTCAAGAACCACTCAAGAAAGAAAGAAGGATGGACCTTCACCTTAATCAAGCTCTTTCTTCACTGCCATTCTCGGATATGATCCAAGAAATGGTCAGCCTTGGTCTGCTCAAAGTTGGCCAAGAACTTGGTGCCGACATCTTGTCTCACTGGCAACTGGAAATGGTTCAAGAAAACCATTACCAGGTCATTAAAGTAAGAGAACTTCAAGTTTTCGAGCTCGATATACCACTTTGCAGCACCCTCTATAAGAGTGCATTGAAAAAGGTGCAACTGAACAGAGTTGTATTTCAATGAATTTGACGAGCACCACACATGAAAGGTAGTCACATGATCACCTGGATCTTCACCAGGCTTGCCCTCAAATTTTGGAATATCTGAAGGAAACTTAGTCATCATGGGGGCCAACGTGGATTGTGACAGATCGAGTCATTTAATAATATCGACAATTCTGGAAAATGCAAGGTTTCCAGAAAGGGTAGTTTTGGTTGTAGAGTATTTACATGAAAAGAGGGCCCTGGATTTTGACCGGCACCAGGTTTCTAAGAAAATTTGGATTGTTGGCAAAGGTTTTGGTAGAAATTGTGGCCTTGAACAACAAAAGGGAATTGTGTCTATTGTGGCATCATCGAATGACTTCCAAAATTGGATGACATAGCCTACCTAAGGATTGTTCCATGTGTTGTGTCCTAAGGACCTTGGATGGGGGTTCCCGATCATTATCCTCCCGGCATAGGTACAAAAACTTTCCCGTGGTTCCATTGAGTATGGAAGGGGTTTCCCCCAACTAGCATCCCTTGCAAGGGAAACGAGCCCTGCAAAGGATTCCAAAGACCCTGTGTGGAGTATACTCCATCCATCACTCATATGAAGGAATGGTACCTTGCATGAGGTTCTCTTGACAAATGATAGGTTTTCCCCCAGTCAGGAAAGAGGATGAGAAATTTTTTTTTTTCCCAAACACACCAAACAAAGAGAACAACATAGATCCCACCCGCTTTGTCTAGGATGAAGGTCCCAAACTACCTCCACCAAACAAACTATAATTAGTGTTAGGCCCAATTGCCGACTGAAACACACCACCAAGCGAAGGGGATGGAGGAGGCATATGACCCCCACCATAAGGAATAACATTAAAAGGGGAAGTATTTCCCGCAAATGATCCTTGCAAATGAGCGTTAGAGCTCCCTACCCCCAGACCTATGGTCTATAAAGTAGAGTAAGTAAGATCAAAATTTGTGTCAAATCTGGGCATCCCATATGAGACGGGAGCATGTGTCGCATTCTAAGTGAATGGAATAGTGGTCAAAGACATAAAAGGGACTAGACCACTGCCCAACGTTGTAGGTGTTGGGACAACCATGGTCCTAACAGGTGAATGTGGGGGAGGATGTATGATGCCCCCTCTAGTTGTAGTTGTAATGGGAGTACGGGGACTCTTGGACGAAGTAGCATCATTTTCTTCCATTGTCACCCATCGAACAAACTGGCGCTCAAAATATGTCACCTTAGGAGGGACAATCTAGATTAGGAGCGTTGCCGACAAGTCGATAATCGAAGGATTTGCTGGCTTGAAAACTCTAGTCTCAAGGCCAGAAACAATATATTCCTCCGGTGCTGAAAAGTATCCTCTCAGAGCAGGCTTGAGTACAGTTTCCTATGTTCCAGTCTCTTTGAACGATCCTTCTTGATCAAGTCTTCGCCTCAATGGTGGCGGAGGTGGATCCAAAGTAACTGGTGACAAGCCCTGAAGCCTTCATGACTGTAAGAGCTGTCGATCTTCCACTTTGTTAAATGATCAACCAACACAGTAAGGTTTGAATAATGTGGAACGCAAAGCACACACTAAAAGTTTCCTAAAGATAAATCAAGAAATTGACTAACTAGTGGGAAGGACAGTTACACCAATCGACATTAGAGAAACTAACCAGTTTAATTGAAACTCAAACACGGAAGCACCCTCTGGGTATACTCTACAAGGAGCGACCCGACATCCGCCCTAGGTACTGTTGTATACCTCCATAGTCACATGTGTAAGTCTGTAAAATATAGGAAACTAAGTTTCCAGCTCACAGTCAGTCACCAAGTAGGTACAATCGATAGTTGGGAAGATCATAATGAGTAGGATAACAAGTCTAAAGCCCTTCAAGGGTTCTTGTAATGTTCCTCACTTGGCTAGTCTAGAAAAAATTGTTAATGTGTGTAGGATTAGTTGTTTACAACACACAAATGATCATTCAAATAATAATAATGGTGACAAAAGATAGAAAAATCATATTATGAAATCTCCTTGGAGTACAAATGCTGAATACAGATGAATTACAATGAATCACTCGGCTAGATCGAGGAAAAAATGGATCTTCTTCGGAATAAAAAATCAACTAAATTATGCGCCTCTACCTCTTGGGGAAAACACTCCCTAGATATTCCACCGTTGCAACCGAATGAGAAACTAGGTGAAAGATGCACCTTGGCTTCTTCTCAAAATGGGTCAGAGTGGAATCTCTGAACTCTCCCTATGTGGGTCGAGTTGATTTGTTGAACCTCCTCCAAAGATGCACCCTCACCCTGAATAAGTGCACCTTTGCTGCGGGACCCTGCATCATTGTTGTTGAAGAATGATTGAAGACCTGCGTGATCTCCTCGGTGACTAGGGTGTGTCTCTCAACACCAAAATCAGTCAACTGGTGTCTTCCTCTTGGAATCCACAGAACTATCTCTCCTGAGATGTGCCTTACTTATTACGGACAATTCATAATCTACATAATTCCCAATTAGCTCACTGACCCTTCTCTTATAGCTTTCCCAATCCCTAATTCACCGTTGAAACCCTAATTTATTGTTGACTTCTAATTTCATCTTGTTTATTCTATTTTTATCTCTTAATGATTTAAAAGTGATTTTAACCACTTTGAGCTCAATGTCACTTTCTGAACATAATACCTTTGACTAGAGTGACCTCTAGTAGCCCTATTTACCCCTTTTTTTGGCCCTAGATATAGTCTAATGGGGCGGTTTAGACTAATAAGACTCCTCTCTGGAGATCCTATTTGGAAAGGGACATTACAGTCCTCCCTTCCCGAAATTGCTTGTAGTCAAGCAATACCAATCCAGGGTGCTGCAACACATGCTCGTTTTCCCACGTAGAATCCTTTACTAGAAGCCCTCTCCATCTGATCAAACACTCTCTGATGACTTTTCTCCTCAATTTATGCTCCTGGAACTCCAAAACATCCTTCGAAACCAACTCCAATGGTCCCTCCTCATACAAGGGGGGGATCTCCTTTGATGTGCTAATGAATTGTCCCACTACCTTTTTGAGGCAAGATATGTGGAACACGTTATGAATCTTGCTCCCCTCTGGAATCTCTAGCTCATAAGAAACCTCTCCTACTCGGCGCATGATCCTGTAAGGCCCATAAAATATGGGTTTGAGCTTCTCGACCCCACTCTTATTCAAAGATGACTGTATGTAGGGTTATAGTCTCAATAAAACCAAATCCCCAAACTCAAAGATGCACTCTATCCTGTGACTGTCCGCACTCATATTCTGTCGATTTTGTGCTAACTGTAGATTCTCTTTCAACAACTTGAGAATCTCTTGACTCTCTACGATCCAATCCTTGGCCTTGGGAGCCCTTATCTCCTTGAAAACCAAGTCTACCAAAGTGGGAGCATCATATCCGTACAATGCTCGTAAGGGTTTCATACCAATAGACATGTGGAAAGTGGTGTTGTAGAAATGCTCTCCTAAATGAAGCCACTTTACCCATGTTCTTTGTTGTCCACCTACATAGTTCCTCAAATATCTTTCAACCCACTTGTTGACAATCTTGATCTTCCCATCTGCTTGAGGGTGATAGATGGTGCTAGGTGTCATCTCTGTCCCTACCAACCAAAACAACTCTCTCCAAAAAGTCCCTGTGAACCGACTGTCCCGGTCACTGACGATGTTCCTTGGTAACCCATGAAGTCTGAAGACCTCCTTGAAGAATAGCTCAACTACCTAAATTGCACTGTACTCTGTTGGTATCGAATAGAAGTGAGAAAACTTGGTCAATCTATCGACCACTACATAGATACAGTCCTTACCCTGGACCTTGGGTAGGCCTGTGATGAAGTCTATCGATATACTCTCCCATTTCTGCTCTGGAATTGCAAGTGGCTGAAGTATCCCTACTGGAAGAGCATGCTCTGAATTGTTCTATTGGAAAGTCACACACTCACTGATGTGTCTCATAACATTTTGTTTGAGGCCCTTCCATGAGAACCTCTCCCTGATCTATCTGTAGGTTTTGAAAAACCCCTGATGGCCTGCTAGCAGTGAATCATGAACTGTTGTGAGGATATTCTTCTTGAGCCCCAAATCCGACACCAAGTAGACTCTGTCCTTGTAGAATATGACATTGTCAATGACCCTATAATTTTCATCCTATATTTTTCCATCCATAATCTCACAAGCGAACTTGTTCTTGGAATATTCCACTAACAACTGTGATTTCCAATCTGTCGAAATCTCCATCAGAGAACATGTCCCAGGTCTCCTCGATAGTGCATCGACCAAAATGTTCTTCTTCCCCTTGACATACTCTATGTCTAAGTCAAATTCTTGTACCTTCGTCATCAATTTCTGCTGGCACTCACTGAGTTCCTTCTGCTCAATAAAATACTTCAATTTGGTGTGATCTTTATTGACCACGAATTTGCTGCCCACCAAATATTGCCTGAATTTGGTCAAGGCATGCATGATTTCTAGCATTTCCTTGTCATAAATGGAGTAAAACCTCTCAGGATGACTAATCTTCCTGCTCTTGAATACAATGGGGTTTCCTCCCTGCATCAAAAATGCCCCGATACCATCGCTAGATGTGTCACACTCTAGTACAAATGGCAAGGTGAAATCTGGTAATTCCAACACTAGACAAGTGCCCATAACTTCCTTCATATGGTCAAAGGTTTTCCATGACTCCTCGATATAGATGAAAGCCCCATGCTTGGTAATATCCATCAGTGGTTCTCCAAGATGAGAAAACCCCCAGATGAACCACCTATAATAGATGCTCAGCCCGAAGAAAATCCTCAACTTTGTCACGTTCCTGGGCATTGGCCAATCCAGAATGGTCCTGATGTTCTCCCTGTGCACTGATTATGTGGCCCAAGTAAAGAAACTATGTCATACCGAACTCACACTTGGACTCTTTGACATATAATGATTGTGCCTCCATGATGCTCAATAACTCATCCAGGTGCTTCATATGCTCCTGCCATGTCTCGTTGTAGACCAAGATATCATCGAAGAAAACCAAGACTGATTTCCTCAACTGATCCCTGAATATGTGGTTCATGCAAGATTGGAATGTAGAGGGTGCATTGGTTAGCCCAAATGGCATAACTAGGAACTCAAAATGTCCAAAGTGACATAGAAATGACGTCTTCTCTATGTCCTGTTCTCGGATGTTGATCTGATGATAGCCATAACATAAATCAATCTTTGAGAAGAAAACTGCCTCATGCAATTCATCCATTATTTAGTCAATGCGCGGGATAGGATACCGTTTCTTTATGGTCTTCTTATTCAAGGCTCGGTAACCAATGCACATCCCCATGGTGCCATCCTTCTTCAGAACTAAGACAATTGACGAAGCGAATGGGTTGTTGCTTGGTCTGATGTGTCCCATCGCTAACAATTCCTTGATTTCCTTCTCTATCTCATCCTTGAACCTCCTAGGATGATTATAGGGGGGTGTGATCATAGTTTTTCCGCCCTCCTCCAACTCAATGGTGCGCTCAAACCCCCTGTCAGGTGGTATCCCTGGTGGAATCGATCCAAAAACTTGTTTATGTCATCCCAACAAATTCTTGATCTCTGTGTGATACTGTTGTCGGCCCTCTGAATCCTTCAACGTAGTGATCAAGCATTCTGTAGAATATGATACCTCCCCATGTCTAAAGATCCTCTTCATCCTCTTGTCTGAAACTGTCCTGGGTGCTCCTGTCGACATACCTCTTAGAAAAACCTTCTTCCCATCACGGTCTCTAAACCCCATCTCGAAGGTTTGGTAATTGGTGGTGATTTTTCCCAAGGTAATCATCCACTGAAATCCCAGCACCAAAACTATGTCAGATAGGTCAACTAGATAAAATGTGTCTCTCACTGTGTAGTTTCCGACCTTTATCTCCAAGTCTGGAACTCTATCTAGACATTCCACTGTGTGGCCATCCGCTACTGCAACATCAAAACCCTCAAACTTCTCTATCTAAAGTGCATGTCTCGATACCAGTGAAGCATCAATGAAGTTGTGGGTGGCCCCACCATCTATTAGGGTGATTGCTCATTTCCCCTGAATAGTCCCTCTGATCCATAGGGTATCATAACTGAGAACACCAAAAAGGGTCGCTATGACTCCTCCCTTTGTTGGTTTTCGTCTATTAGCCTGCTCAGGCGATTGTGGAACTACCAGAGGGTGGGCTCCTGTCAGTGTTGGTGGTTTACAGGGAGGGTTCTCCTCTGTCTGTGTTGGCTCCTCCTCTGAGCTAGTGGATCCACTGTCATGCTCCTCCTCCTCACTGTCCACACTGTCTGCTACCACCTCAATATAATTAATCTCTCCCTTTCCCTTGCACTTGTGACCTGGAACCCAAGGGTCTCTGTAGTTGAATAAAAGATTCTTCTTCATAAGCTCTCACCTCCTCTCATCATCCAACTTCTCCTTTCCCTTCCATTATTTATGGAATGGATTCCTGTATTGATCCTTCTGGGGTACGAAGGGTTTGGAAAAGGGTTCAGTCTTTGGCACCAAGTCTACCAAATCTCGAGTGCGTAGGATGTCATCTTATAAGGTGAGTGGCCTATATGCCTTCACCCATCCTCTCAAAGGCTCTATGATCCCCTCTCTGAATAGCATGATCAACCAGGGCTCTGATATATCTATCACTGCCATGACTACCCGCTAAAACTCTGTGATGAATGCCTCTGTTGTGCCAGTTTGTCACAAATGGGCTAGATCCCTGAAGTGGATCTCGGGATCCCTCCTATCAAACTTGTCTATGAGTCTCTCTATGAAATCCCTATAGGAGGTGATGCGACTGTGACCCAATGTCACCAATCCATGGTGCCACCACTCCTGTGCCTCACTCTCCAAGTGTAAGGTAGCGAAACTAATGGCCTTTGTCTCAGTCATCTGGTTGAGCTTGTAGTATGTGTCTAACTTCTGTACCCAAGCTCTGGCTGTGCATTTGGATGATCCATTGAAAGAAGGTATGGTGAGATTACCAACTTTCTGGATGAAATCAATGTTATTCCCTTGATGTTGTTGTGGTCCTCCTCTCTGTGTCTCTCTAGGGCATTTCTTGAGTCTGAGTCCACAATACTCGACTAGGGTCATGTCCTGATGGAATTCATGGCCCAATGCTGCATACTCCCTCTTGTACCCTGCAATGTCCTCTACATGAGTGGGTGGCCTCTGTGCCATCGGTAGTTGTGCTTCTACTGGGGGTTCTCTCTGGAAACTGAGAAATAAAGTTCTAGGAATCCTACTCGAAGGGGTGTATGTGTGAGTAGGAGACTGGGGTCTACTTCCTGCCCCTGAGTTCCTCTGTGTTTCATGTGGGGCTTGTGTGTCTAGGGTTCCCACTATATCCAATATTTCAGCCACCTGCGCCAAGGATTGAGTCATGGCCCGCTCACTAGATACTATATCACAGATAACCTTCATGAAGGCTGCCTCTGGCTCCATGGGGGTCTTACCACTGCCCTCTGGTCACTCATATCTTTCTCCTGGTGTCTTTTCTTCCTCACGCTCAGCTTCATGCTCTGCTTCCCTGTGTGCCTCTTCCTCTTCCTCTGATATGGGATGGAAAAGAGGAAAGTCAGGCCTCGACCCTCTTTCCTTGCACTTGTCATAAGTCACATATTCGTCCCCTTCATGCTCATGACCATCTGGGTCTTCTGCTGCACTCATCGTCTTTAGTCACAGGCTAGAAGGACTAAAGCTTTGATACCACTGTAATGTTCCTGACTTGGATAGTCTAGGAAAAATTGTTAATGTGTGTAGTATTAGTTGTTTACAGTAGAAAAATGAGCATTCAAATAATAATAATGGCAACAAAATACGACAAAATCATATTATGAAATATCCTTGGAGTACAAATGTCGAATATGGCTGAATTACAATGAATCGCTCAGCTAGATCGAGGACAAAAGGGATCTTCACCGGAGTACAAAAGAAACTAAATGATACACCTCTCCCTCTCGAGGAAAATGCACCCTAGCGATTCCACTGTCGGAACCAGACAAGAAACCAAGCGAAATATGTGCCTTGCCTTCTTCTCAAAATGGGTCGGAGTGGAATCTCTGAACTCTCCCTGTGTGGAGCGAGTCGATTCATTGAACCTCCTCCAAAGCTGCGCCCTGACCCTAAATGAGCGCGCCTTTTCTGCGGGACCCTATGTCACTACTGTTGATGAATGATGGAAGACCTGTGTGATCTCCCCGGTGACTAGGGTGTGTCTCTCAACACTGAAATCAGCCAACTAGTGTCTTCCTCCTTAAATCCATTGAACTATCTCTCCTGAGATGCGCCTTACTTCTTACTGACAATTCATAATCTTCATAATTCCCAATTAGGTCGCTGACCCTTCTTTTATAGCTTTCCCAATCCCTAATTCACTATTGAAATCCTAATTTACTGTTGACTTCTAATTTTAGTTTTTCTGTTCTATTTTTAGCTCTGAATGATTTAAAAGCGCGTTTACCCACTTTTAGCTCAATGTCACTTTCTGAACATAACACCTTCAACTGGAGTGACCTCTAGTATCCCTATTTACCCATTTTTCTGGCCTTGGCTATAGTCTAATGGGGTGGTTTAGACTAATAAGCCTCCTCTCTAGAGATCCTATTTGGAAAGGGACATTACAGTGCTGAAAACAATTGGTCTGGAAGGAAACTGAGGATCTTGAATGGATTCTAGGTCCATGAAGCTCCGTAGGAAAATGTGATAAGTATTGTTCCCAAGAAACACCCTCAATATACAATCCCCACTACATTTGGTCCAACTTTGGATGGGTTATCTCCTCTACCTTTCCTCACGCGACCTCGTGTTTATCCATTGTGTTAGAGGGGGATCTTGACTAACTCTTACGATGTTGGAATTAAAACACTCCCTATCTCAGACTCTAATGTTTTTTTTAAAATGGCCTTGAATAATTTCCTCTTCACACCTAATTCAAGGCCCTAAAATCCTAAACTAGTCAATGAACCCTACAAACATAAAGTATAATATATTTTAAGTTAAGCTTTAATTTTGAGGATTGATTTACACAAAGGACGTGGTCATGAAACTTATGGTGTTTTGAAGAGACGAATAAGGAAGAGAACTTTAGAGCATTTGAAAGCAGAAAGATAATTCGAAATTAAAGAAAAGCTTGTAAAACTCTTTATAAAATTCAACTTTTCTAATCAACGTTTCAAGATCTTGTAATTGAAAGTTTCCTAAAGAGTGTTTTTGTTTGACTAAGAAAAACTACTTATATTTCAGGAAAGAAAGAAAGAAATTTGAAATGACAACTCTTTTCTTTTGCAAACAAACAACCTAGGCTACATTACCAAACTAAATGCAAGACAAATTCTTTTTGATTTTTTTAACTGCTTTAACAAGAAAAACTAAAGTAAAAACTTATTTTTGTTTTTCAAAGCAAGAAATGGGAAAAAGAGAAAACATCACCCAAGATTGACAAAGACCCTAGGCCAACTGCATAAACACAGGGATTCAAAAAAGAAACCAAAGGAGGATCTAAAACTTGAAATTTCACTCTAAACCTCTACAAAAAACAAAATAAAACTAAGACACAAGTTAACAATGAATCTTTAACCCAAACTAAGGCCAAAAACAGAGACTCTGGAAGGTTCAAGAAAGCCTTGAGAATCCTAAACATCTATCAGGAAAGAGACAAACCTCTCTTTGTTAAAAAAAATTTCAAGACACAAAGATGCGGGCTATTGCACCAACATCCTGCGTATGTATGTGGGTTATCTACTGTGCAGGGTTCGCATGTACGCGGGTTGAGCCAATGCAGAGCACGTACACCTATGAGACTTTTCAAAAATAAAACGGCTAGGCAGACCGAATGGGCAGGGAAAGTTGGTAGGCACTTTGCAGGTGACCAAATACCCTTAAAAGACTCAGTGAACTAGTTGAAACTCAAAATTCAATCAAGAATCCAATTAAAAACCCAAAAACCTCCCTCTAAAACCCTAGAGAGACTCCATAGTGGATTCTCCAATTCTGCTAGCAGGAAAACCCCCCTATAACTATACTAGGGTTCTAAGTATAGATAGAGCTATGAACTCCCTTAAAATACAATCTAATTCCTACACTATCCCAAACATTCCACACAGATGAACAGAAAGTGATAGAAGAGTAAGTCATAAGTAGTACCTTTGGTCCAAACATTCGGTGTTGACCTCCTCAAGATTTGTTGCTTCCTTAGATGTTGGTCTCCTCCCAAAGATGACCTGCATCAACACTTCGGAAAACAAGGCTACAAATATTCTATTTCTATTCATCAATTATGGTTAGATATAACTCATTATGCATAAACCAAATAAAAGACATAAAGATATCATTTGGGACAGGGAAACATATTCTTTTATTCAATATTCAAAGATTGGTAATTACAACCTTTGCAGGCCGACACCTCACGAACCTAGTCCGGGCTTCTATTGACAATGCTCCAAGTGCACCTTCCAAATTCCTCCTCTCACAATCAGCTGATCACTTCAAGGGAAGGTAAGGGATTGTATGGGAGAAAAGGATAGAGAGGGAAAGTTGAGGCAAGAACTCAAAAAAGGCTACAAATACTTGGGAAAGGAAGGAAAGGGATTTGGGAAGAGTTTCACCTTTCTAATGCTTTATGTTGGAATGAGACCCCAAGACCTCCTTTTATATGAAAAAAGGATAGTTAATCAGTATGGGGATGGGCTACAACAGGTGAATTTGTTGGGAAACCTCCAATAGCCCGTAAACTCCACCGAATTCCTTACAATTTTTTTTTTGCAACTATTGGAGGTAAACGCGAGTTGTTTAGTGTGCATCTAGCATATGTATGCAAGGTGTCTATCCTGCAACACACATATGTACACGGGCCGTAGTGCAGCAGGGTGCGTACATGTTCCAAAAAATACTTTTTTAAATAGAGTTCCTTAGCAATGAAATGGAAAATTACACAAGTAGGAAGGCCAATTTCATGTATGCATAGGTAGGGCATTTTAGAGCTATAACATGTATGTGTCAAAATTTTGGTACCACATCCTAGGTGATTTATTCAGACCATATAGTGACTTCTTTAGCTTATATACACGCTCTTTCTTTCCCTTCACTACAAATCCTTCTGGCTACTTCATGTAGATTTCTTTTTCTATATCCCCATGTAGGAATGTTGTATTCACATCCATCTATTCCACTTAAATATCAAAAGTAGAAAAAATAAATAAAATAAATCTAATAGAATTTAACTTGGAAATAGGAGAAAAAATCTCACCAAACTCAATTCCCTCTACTTGGGAATAACCTTTTTCTACTAACCAAGATTTGTATTTCTCCACTTTTCCTTCTACATTAAACTTCTTCTTAAACAACAATTTGTTTGAAAAATATTTTCTTCCAGCTGGGAACTCAACTAGATCCCATGCCTCATTCTTATCCAAGGCATCAATTTCTTCAACCATGGCCTTCTTCCAAAGTTTACTATCCTCTGAATTCACTGCTTCCCTGACATTTCTAGGATCATCATCAGTAATAGATAAATAAAAAATAAAATAAAAATCAGGTGAACTATACCTTTCTGGTTGCCTTCTTTCCCTCACCGATCTCCTCAATACTGGGGTATGAGGTTCTTCTTGTTCTACTTCATCTTCTTCAGTTGACTCATATTTTGCATCATCCAACTCAAACTCTATTTTCTCAGGTTTTTTCCTTGGTAGGAATTCTTGTTTCGGAACATCTTTCACCTCTCTAAAAACAACATCCCGACTGTAAACAATCTTCTTAGTTTCTGGGTTCTAAAGCTTATAATATTTCAGACCATATTTATAACCAATAAAGATACACTTTTCAACTTTATTATATAGCTTACTCCTATTTTCCTTTGGAACATGTACATAAGCATCACAAAAAAACACTTTGAGATGTTCAAGAGAGGGTTTCTTACCAGTCCATACCTCATGTGGAGTTTTATCATCCAACACTGATGAGGGTGGTTGATTGACCAGGTAACATGTTGTACCCATTGCCTCTTCCCATAATTCTTGTCCTAACTTGGAACCACTAAGCATGCTCCTTGATTTTTCCCTCGGTGTCTTTTTCATACTTTCTGCAACTCCATTTTGCTAAGGTGTCTATGGAGTAGTCTTATACCTTGTTATACCACACTTCTTATAGAATTAATCAAATTCATTTGCATAGAATTCTCCACCATTATCTGTCCTCAATAACTTTATTTTATTCTTTGTCTGATTTTCTACCAGATCTTTAAACTCTTTAAATTTATCAAATACCTCAGATTTATTTCGAAGAAAATAAATCCATGTTGTCTTTGAGAAATAATCTATGAATGAAACATAATACACATATTTAGCTAGTGATGGAACAAGCACGGGTCCAAACAAATCACTGTGTATCAACTTTAAGATCCCCTTTTCTCTTGTAGCACCAGATGGGAATCTTACTCGATTTTGTTTACCATATATGAAATGTTCACAGAATTAAAAATCCAGAGTCCAATTAGACATACCTTCAACCATACATTTACCGTGTACTGTTCGAAGGCCCTTTTCTACAATATGCCCCAGTCTTTGATGTTAGAGTATGGTCTTCTTTCCAGGGAAATTATTAGTCTTGTATTATTTATTTCTCTACCCAGGGAAAACATAACTATTACACCCATTAGCATAAGTTCTTCCCAACAAGTTGTACATAGTTCCACACCAAACTCCCCTCATCAACACAATTTCTCCTCGTACCATCTTTCAAGTGCCCTTTCCGAATACAGTATCCACACCCGCATCATCCAAATTGCTTATTGATATTAGGCTCTTGGATAGTTTTGGAATGTGCAGAACCCCAGGGAGAGTTCTAATCCTTCCATATTTTAGCAACAACTTAACCCTTCCATGTCCCATGATTTTGGATGTCGAGTCATCTCCTAGGAATACATCACCACCATCGTATTTTTCATATTCACAGAACCACTCCCTGTGAGGAGTCATATGATATGATTCACATGAGTTGATCTACCATACACCATGGTCTACATGTGTACCTGTAGATTCCAGGGAAACATCACCTCCTTCTTCAATGGAGGTTTTTTCCTCTGTGGAAGAGGCATTATCATATCCCTTTGGTTTATCAACCCTCTTAGACTTGCAATCTTTCTTATAATTCCCTGCTTTACCACACTTCCAGAATTTCCTCAAAGATTTTCTTGGAGACTTAGATCTACCTTTATGTTTGGATATCCCCCCTGAAGACTTACCAGAATTCATGTCTTGGGTATGAACTCTTACAAATGAAGCATTTGTGCTCTGCCCATCCATTCTTTTTTGCCTCATCTCTTCAGATAACAAGGATGAAACTACATCCTCATACTTCATTGTAGATTGAGTGGTACTACCAATTGCTACAACCATATTATCCCAAGAGTCTGGAAAATAACATAAAAAAGTAATACACTTATCTTCTTCTGCAATTGTAATATTAACAAAGACAAGTTGACTTGCTAGAGTATTGAAGACATTTAGATGTTCTGTCACAGAATCTCCATCTTCCATCCTAAGATGATACAACTTGTTTTGAAGAAACAACTTGTTTACCAGGGAATTTGATTGATACAAATTTCCTAACTTATCCCATAGTTCCTTGGTTGTATATTCTCCCGAGACATTCAAAAACACTGAATATACTAGGTAGAGTCAACTAATACTCCTTGCTCTTCTATCCAACTTCTCCCAATATTCCTTCCACATACTAGTAGATTGTGCACTAGTAATTTGTGTACCATAGGATTGTGCACCACTAAATTGTGTGCCAGTAGATTGCATACCAGTAGGCTATGTACCAGTATCCAAAACAATCCATTGTTTTTTGTCTATAAGAAGGTCCTCCATATTGAGTTTCCATAGCTCAAAGTTTTTACCATTGAACTTCTCAATCTCGACTCTAGAAGAGATCTCCATTCCTCTTTCTACACTCAAATCACCACTGCAAAATATCCAATTTAACCCAAGTTTATCACATACCCAAGATAAACTTGATTTATCGATACCAAGCCAAACCCTCAGCAACAAAGGTGTCCCTGTGAAGCCAAAACTGAGCTCTCATACCACATGTAAGTTTTAAACTTGTGAAGTAAATCAATGCATACATATTCTCCTAACAAAAACAAAAATTAATCAATGGATCATACACACAGTACACAGAGATTTACGCTGGAAACCCTTAACCGAGAGAATACCAACCTTCCTTGGTTCAACACCTTTCAACTGTTAATTGTATTAATTTCACCATTCACAATACAATATATACAATATTATAGGTATTTCGTAGCTACCAAAAACCTAATCCCTTAATATAGGATTAATTTAGAAAATCACTAAAAATAACAAAATCCGTTAAAATAGCAAAAAACGCCCCAAAAAAAATAATTCAAGGTGCTTCCATGAACCCCGACGGCTCCAACCTACCGTCCAGATCTAAATGTTGCACATAACCAAGGGAAACCAATACTACCCCCCCTAGGACCCCCCAGAAAAGTGCCTGGTGCACACAACAAAAAGGGCGATGGAAGTTGGGTTCATCAGACACAGTTGTCAAATCCGATGCACCCACACACACACATGCAAATAATATAACACATACCCAACACAAACCACACATTTAGACACAAAATTTTTAACATTAGCTTTAAGACCTTCCCAGAAAACTCCTTCTTGATCCTATGGTACGTTTTCAATAATCATTAATGTCCTCCTATAGGAGAAGTGTGCAATTCCAAAAGGACCTTCTATTTGAGTTGGTAATTATTACATAAATATAGCCGATCATGATACCATAGCAAATCATTATTCCATACAAATGTATCTAATTAAATAGGGTCCTATTGTATTTATTGAATGACATTGCTTCCGTTTTATTCTTACTTCTTCCACCCAATCATATTGCAGAATAGAAATAACACATAGTGAACCTACTATTTATTCTTCTTTCCTTGAAAGGGAACTTGCCACAAAATTGCATTTTCCCTTTTTTTTAAGACAATTTCAAAGTCACAACCTAGCATATTTGTAACCCATTTCTATTTCTCTTTTGAATATAATTGCTGCTCCAAGAAGCACTTCAAATTTTCATGATTCATTTTTACTTTGAAGTGACTTCGTATTAGGTAAAGAAATCATTTCTTAACCGTGTGTAGTATGTCCAACATTTATTTTTCATAAATGGGGTTGATTATGTTGAAACACACACCGACATTGGGAGGAGGGGGGTGAATTAGTGTCTGAAACTTTTTTCTACTTTTCACACTTTCGTAGATTAACTAAATTAATTGAATAAGATATATGCAGTTCAATTAATTATTCATAAACATGTATAACACAAACTGTATAAAGTAGATTAAATATCATTATTTTATTTATTTAACTTAAATGAATACAAATAAAATCAATTCCTTATTATCTTCAACTTCAACTGAATATGATAGATCCAACTCTCTAATACAAAACCTAGCTTGTATTTCTCAGATTCAATTGAGATGTAAGGAATCCAATCCTCATGACAAGACTCGGCCTGTAAATAGGCACCAACCCGATAGAATGAACTTCCATTCAATCCATTATATATATATATATATATATATATATATATATATATATATCCACCACGACACTCTCTTCCCTTCATATTCCTTTACTTATATAGTCCTCCTAAGGGTGCCACTTTGAAACAATGTGTCTTTTTGGAATGAAACATTGCACCCCTTCATTTAATTAACACAAATGGTTACTTTTATTAATTATTTTTTGTACACCAATTTAGGCAATGATTTTTGTATGGCGATTATAGAGTGATGGAAACGAATTTTAAAATTCTATGACATGTGTTTTTTTATAGAACATGCCCAATTAGTTGAATTGTGAGAAATTTCCCCAGAAAGTGTGTGAGGTGGGAGGGACACTACTGTCACACCTTTTAGCCTTCCAATAGCTAGAACCCTGTGTTGATTTGCTAGTTTTAGTTGAATATCCTAATGTGGGATCTCCCATACATTGCCATGTCTTCTTGGGTAACACATTTACTTCTAGGCATAAATCCAGTATAATATCCCCCATGTTGAACTATCCAATGTTGGCATTCGGTCTGAACTCTCTACTTGTCCTCCTCCTTGTATTCAAGTGATTAACTATTTTCTGCTCTATCTTTCCCTCTATGTCTTTGTTACACCTTTCTAACATATTTTTTAATACTTTAATAGATGATGGATCATTTAGTAGTTTAACACAGGATTGCAAAAAATCCTTTATATTAATTACTTGTCCTAGGAGTTGTGATTCATTAGTATGATCCAGCGATGAAGGAATATCGTATGTTGGTGCATCATGAGTATGTTGCGTAGTTGATGTAGATGCAATGTCTGGATTCAAGAATTATTGTTTGACTTGCTTGAATATCTCATTTTCATTCTACGCATCAAACAAATTATGTGGTTTGACATTGTTCTTCATCCATTGGTGTTGTGTTGGATCTTGTCTTACTGCGGCATCTCTTGTTTTAGCTCCTCCACGTGTAACTATGTTGATATTTCTTCCATCATCCCTTGCTTCTGCAGAAATCCATTGAACATTCTGATTGTTTTGATTCCTCTTTTCCTGGATCTTCCCCAATAGTGTCAGACAATCCTCTGTGTCATCATATGATGCGTGAAAATACATATATGTCGCAAGTGGAAGTGCACATTCTCTTACATAATATCCTGGTTGTTGATAGTTATGGCATACCATCAGTCCTCTGCCTCTTCTGAAGCCTCCTCTACCTCATCCTCCACCTATGTAGCCAACTCGATCTCCTCGCGAGGCATTGTACTGAGGCACCTGATTATACTGTGCAAGATTATACTGTGGTTGTGTGTTATTGTATTGTGGATGTGCAGTGTTATATTGGGTTGGTACTTGGTTAAACTGTGGTGAAACTTGCCCTGTCATCATTTTTTCCTGCACCCTATAGGTGTCTGATGTTCTTTCCTTCATCAGTTCCATCGTATTGCAATCTTTTTCATCATGGCCTACTGACTTGAAAAAGTTGCAATATGAACTCTTAGGCACTATCTCGTATTTCTGCATCATTGGACAATGATATGGATCATTCCCCCATGTCTTACATATCTCACACCATAGTAATCATGCCAACAAAGGGTTTGGTAGTCCTATTTCCATGTACTGCGTGAATGTTTGGCACTCATTATTTTGATGTCCTTCTGTCCTACATGTGGTACACCAAACAACTTCTCTTTTGTCCTTACTCTTGTTTTGGTTCAGTTGAAATTTTAAATTCTTCATATCCTCTTGCATATCCTATATTGTTGAATCTGTCTTCTAATATTGGTTCTCTTATAGTTGTAAGGATGTGTCCAGAGCCTCTGCCTGAGTTTGAAACTTCTACTGTCTCAAATGGTATTTCAAGTGTGGTAGTAGGGAATTTAGAAATAGATGTCTATGATGCATATATGTCATGACATACTTTAGGTTTCCCTTCAATTGTTTGAATCTTTGGTCAATCTCCCATACAAATTCCCATGGTTTCTATCTGATCTCTATCATCTCATTCATGTACTGATCCTCTGATATAGGCTTATGGAATTAATTTATCAACAACTTCTTGATATCCACAATCATTCTAGTTTTTCTTGGTGGACTGTTTGCAGCTAAGATCATGTACCAACCCATTGCTTGGTCTCTTAGTGTGATATATAAATGCGCAAGTTTTGTATCCTCATTAGTGATCTTCTTTGCTTCCCAAATATTTTTACAGATGAACAAGTGCTTCTCCGGGTCCTCCGATGCCTCTCCCTATAATTCTGGTAACCTGATGGTGGGATCATGTCCTTCCATCCTGACTGATGAAATACTACCTTCACATGGTGTATATCCTTGACTAATGCTTATTTAACTGGCTCCCCCAATTGTTTTTCCATGTGTATATGTACTTCCTACTGTGTTTCTTCCATTGAAAATCGATTATCTAAATGGTGGTGTTCTCTCTGGTGTATTGGTCATAAATGGGTTGATGGGTTCCACTCTGACATTGATATGGACAGGAGTTATGCCTTTGGTTCCTACCCTTGGACCTCTTGTCTTCCTTTCATATGTCACGCGTAGGATTTCCTCAATCTTCTTCACAACTCGGAGATCCTCTACCTCTTCTTCATCACTTTCCAAGCCTTCCCTCGCGGCTATGGCTCTCTTCTTATTGTTCATATTGTATTGGTAGGGTGCTCCATTGCACTTTCTTCTAGTTGTTTCCATGATCTAATTGATATGGTCTTCCTCTATCATGATTAGATCCAAAGCCTCCTCCTTCTTTCCTATATCCATCTCTTCCTCCATTTCTTTGTATCTTGTCATTTCTTCCCCCCCTTCCCCCATGCACGCAAGGAAGTTTAGTTGTATGATGCCATTGTCATTACACCTTTGTTATACAATAAAATCTTGATGGAAGTATACAACGATATGATATACCTACCTCGAGGTCCCTTCAAGAACTCTTTCTTTGTTGTGCTGTAAGACTTTGTAGTATCTACTGCAAATTCTGTGATAAATACTGCAACAATCTTGTCTAACCAGAAATCTACTACGCGTGTAAATTTATTGTCAACTTGTTGTAACTGCGCGATCTCCATAGAATTCCACTCTAGTTGTATGATCTGATTTGTAGGGTGGTTGTATTTGAACCTCAATATCCACTCTTACAACACATGTGGGAAATCACATAAAAATACTTCATGCAAGTCGCTAAATACGTGCTTGTCCAAATATTGGCATTGTGTTAACTTCGGGTTTATGTTATCTTTCTGTGCAAATTCTAGCTCCTTTGTTTTCAACCATCTCTCGATCTCCGCCTTCGTTGGGTTCCACGATCTAAACATCCCCTTTTATAATCTCATTATTTTTAACGCTTCCTCACCAGATCTGACATTCTTTTCCCGATTCTTCAGCAGATCTCATTCACTGAATCCCATTATGTTATAGCCAACAATGTAGCCATTTGTTGGCTACTTCTCTCTTGCTACCTTTCTTGGGCTGACCCAAGTTAAGGTCTACCATGGTTTCCAACAAAACCCCTTTAAAACTATCGACTCCTCTGGTAAAACAGAAGGCAACGTCGTACACAGAGTGCACTGCATAGTCTCATCTGAGATAATTATATTGGTGGCTGCAACGCTCAAGTGATTGCAGCCCAGGAATGAGTGGGGATCTGGGATTAAACTCTGTGATCTTCATTTGTTAATTTAACATTCATCTTATATTGAATACCCTGTCATTCTCATTCATGCATGTAAAATAGCAGATCTAACTAGTCATTCATGCATTTGTCTAACATATAATCAGTAACATTAAAGGAAATACACAATATTCAATCACATAAAACATGATCTACTGTGGTTCACCCCTCCTAGGATATGTCCACAAAGATTTGGCTGCTCATCTCTTTTATTATGGTGTTTCCAAACTATAGCGTCATGCGCATTACAATTCTCCTCAGACAGATCGAAATCTACAACGAGGCAGACTAGATCACACCAGGATCCTTAGTCTGTATTCTAACCCTCAAGATCTACCCTATTTCCCCTTCTCAACTCAACAACTTACAAAACAGATTAGACTTACAGTCATTTTGTCTTCGAACGACATAGTAACAATGACCAACCAAAAAGGAACCCCGACCTAGACCTCCTAGGTACCTACTTATACATGTTTTTGGCTTACCACCCATTACATATTCTTACCAAAACCCTAACCTTATCGTGGCTAGGTATTCTTGCATGCCTTCCTCACATGTTTTCCTCTTCTACATGCACGTATGTCTTGCACGTCTTGCTTTTCCTGCATGCATGTCTTCCTTACACATGTTGCTTTTCCTGCCAACTGTATTTCTCCCACGTCGTGCTTCTCTTCCAAACTGGGCCTGCGCCCAACAACGCACCACAAACTTCATCGTTGAATACTCAGGACTTACTGCGTAGTGGGAAACCTACTAGATTTATTGCGTGTTGTGATAAAACATTTAATGAACAATTTATAGATCAAAAATAACACAGTGCTATACTTATCATATAAAGTCATAATCAGAGTAAAACTTAGAAATACAACAGAACTTGGCAACACTCAAAATACTTGATATTAAAATAAAGATTGGCACTACACACTAATACAAAATATAATACTGAGTCAAGCTTAAGATCCAATGACTTCTTGGACTTCTGCAACTTTCAATCAAACACAGAGCTTGTGCTCTCAGACTTCTTCAACTACCTTAAGTTGTTGTTTATCTATTCTATGTCTATCACTCTCTCTCTTACGTGCATGTGTATGTGTATATATCGACTGACTACGGACTTGAACATACATGGGTAAAGACTGAGACTTCTTACAGAAGATACTTGACTTAAAATTTAAGACACAAATAAATTTGACTGACTTCTATCTACTTATCAAAACTTGAGAAAGATAAAGATCGGATCCATTAATTAACTCCCTTGCTTGCCGATTGATAAAAAAATTATCTTGCGTAAATGTGCGACTTTGTATTTGTAGACTGACTGACATTCTGTTTGACTGACTAACTGACAAATCAACGGAGACATAAATCTCACCGACTTGTAATTACTATTTCCAACGCTCCCCCTTAGTTATAAGTAGGTGGGATTACAAAAAAAAAATACATCAAAATTTGAATTGACATCTACTGCCAAACATCTATTACTGCACATAATCTCAGACTACTGCACAGATGCTAAAATTCATCTCTTCCTAAGGATTTTGTGAAAATATCTGTGACTTGTTCTTTTCACCTTCAAAATTCTAAACAAATCTCTTTGTTATTCACTAATCCTCTGATAAAATGATACCTTGTATCAATGTGCTTAGTTTTCTTGTGAATCACATGATTCTTATATAACATGATGAATGAATTGTTGTCACAAAATATTGTTGTTGGTTCATGTTGTTCCTGCAACAAATATTTTAACATTCTTCTCATCCAAACTGCTTGAAAATTTGCACTTGTAGATGTGACATACTCTGCTTCTGTCAAAGAAAGAGTCACTATGGGTTGCTTCCTTGATGCCCATCATACTATACTTGTTCCAAAATGAAATGTGTACCAAGAGGTACTTTTTATACCATCTATGATCCCTCCACAATCACTGTCAGTGTATCCAATGAGTCTAAAATCTTCTGAAGTAGAATATCTAATGCCAAAATATGTTGCTCCATTTACATATCTCAGAATTCTTTTTCCCGCCTTCCAATGTGATTCTTTTGGAGTTTCCATGAAACTTGAAATCAGTCTCACTCCATACATAATATCAGTTCTTATTGTTGTTAGATACATAAGACTACCTACCAATCTTTTAAACAGTGTGGGATCCACGTTGGACCCTTTATCTTCCTTTCTTAACTTCAGTCCTGTTATGACAGGTGTTTGGGATGCTTTGAAATTTATCATATTGAATATTTTCAAGATTTCATGCGCATACTTAGATTGTGAAATAAATATACCAGTTTTGGACTGATCAACTTCAATACTGAGAAAATATCTCATAATCCCTAAATTAGTCATTTCAAATTCATCCTTCATGATTGACTTTAATTCTTCAATGCCAAAATCACCTGTAAAAATCAAATCATCTACATATAAGCAAACAATTAACATGTTACCTTCTTGATTTTCTTTGATGTGTAGTGTTGGCCCACATTCACTTCTCTAGAAACCATTCCATGTGATATAGGAATCTATGCGACTGTACCAAGCTCTTGGAGCTTTCTTTAACCCATACAATGCTTTCTTCAATATGTACACCTTGTTTTCTTGTCCTGGAACCTCATAGCCTTGTGGTTGTTCCACATACACTTCTTCTTCTAAATGTCCATTCAAAATTTTTGACTTTACATCCATTTGATAAACTAACCATATTTTCTGCACGACAATGGATAACACAGTTATGACAATGTCCATGTGCACAATGGGTGCATATGTTTCATTGAAATCAATTCCAGGTTGTTGTGTAAAACCTCTTGCAACTAATCTTTCCTTTTGCTTCTGCATCTTGCTTGGTCTTATAAATCCACTTAACACTTATCACATCCTTGTCTTCAGGTACATCTACGAAATTCTATGTCTAATTGTTCTCTATGCATCTGATTTCTTCATCCATGTCTTGAGCCCATACATCATATTTGACTGCTTCTTCAAAAGTTAATGGATCATCTATTTGTGAAAATAGAGAAAAAAATGAAAATGAATTTTTTGTTTCCTCATTATAGATGTTGGGAAGACTTCTTGTCTTTCTTGGCAACAAACTTTGTAAAGTTGGATCTACGAATGTAGAACTACTTGGAATGCTTGCCGGTGTTTGTTGCGCTCTAGGTGTAGATTGTGGACCTGCTGATCTTACTGGAGTTGTTTGAACTAGGACTTGCATCGTAGTGCTAGGTGTAGAAGGGACTGCGCAGTAACTTGTACATGGTGTTTGAATCATTTATTCTTCCATGTCTGCATGCTCCATAACATAAATAATTCTGATTATCTTTGATATGCTTCCATCCCATGCTTCATTCTCCACGAACTGAACATTGTGGATGATTATGAAATTTCTTGCAACAGGGTCATACAACTTGTATGATTTTGTATCTTCAGAGTATCTAAAAAATATACATTTATGTCCTTTGTTGTACAACTTCTTTCTCATTTCATCTGGGACATGTGCATATGCGACACAACCAAAAAAATTTAAGTGCACCACATTATGCTCCATACATGTCCAGGCTTCTTGAGGAACTATGTTCTTCATTGTATTTGTCAGACATCTGTTCAAGATGTATATTGCAGTTGCTACTTCTTCATCCCAATACTTATTTGACAAATTTTTGGCTGCCAACATACTGTGTGCCATTTCCATGATGGTTTTGTTCTTTCTCTCCATGACACCATTCTATTCAGGTGTATATCGTGCAGTAAATTGCTTGTAAATACCATGAGCTTTACAAAAGTTCTAAAATTCTCTTGAGATGCATTATCCTCCTTTGTCAGTTCTTAGACACTTGATGTAATAACCATTTTTCTTCTCCATAAGTGATTTGAACTACTGAAAACAACCCAATGCATTTGATTTATGCTTTAAGAAATAAATCCATGTATTTCTTGAGAAATCAACAATAAATGTCAAAAAATAAGTATTGCCTCCTATAGATGGAGTTTTCATTGGTCCAAAAATGTTTGAATGTACAATTTCCAATGGAGCTTTTTCTCTATATGACTTGCCAACAGGAAATGATTTTCTATGTTGCTTTCCAAAAATAAAACCTTCATATATTCTTTCACATTTTTCACTCAATCACAAACCTTTTACCATATCTTTTGTGTGTAGAAGCTTCAGATCTCCGAAGTTCAAATGTCCAAATATGAAATTCCATAACCAGGAATCATCCTGCACTTCATATTGGAATGTTTCATGTATTTTTGCGCTACTTTCTCCTTTCATGATAATGTACGCAATATTTTATTCATTGGAACTGCGTGCACTTTCTGTTGTAAATGCAATGTCTAACTACACATATTTTTCTTTACCAACAACTAGCGTTGTATTATTCTTCATGGATTGATTCAATGTCAATGGGAACATTCTGTTACTTTTCATATGAATTCTTGAAATAATATGATTGCTTGGATATATGTCCATAATCACACAGTGATTATCTTCCATATATATTATATATACCTTTTGTAATAGTTGTCATATACTCATCATATTATGCTTCATACCAGAAACATAATATACATCAGGCATGAATTTTTGTTCTCCTTGTTTGGTTAAAATGTTTATACTGCCTTTGCCTAAGACAATGACTTGGATATATGTTCCAAGTGTAAACTTGGTTTGGAATGACTTATCCAAATTAGAAAACAATTATATGTTTCTTATCATGTGATTAAGGCAACATGAATCTAAATACCATATGTCACAAGGACTTTCTTGAGAAACATTGCATTCAACTGGGGAAACTATAGGTATTGCTTCAACGCCTTCGATAAACATAGGGTTGGTTTGGTTATTTATGTTATTTCATTGGTATTGTCCTTACTTGTTTTGATTATATTGTCTCTTTCTGCATTCGTATGCATAATGTCCATAATTTTTACAGTAATGACATTGAATCTTTGATTTTTTCAGTTCTCTGACGACTTGGTTGACTGGTATTTGGGTTTTGAACTCTTCCACCAGTGTTTCCAAGACTACTATTGCATTCACCTCTGACATAACTTCTTCCTCTGCCTCTAGAGTTAGCTCTCCCCCTTCCTCTTCTACGACTTATAGATGACTGTGCAAAAATGCATTCTCTAATGACATATTTGACATATTTAATTTGTGTTCATGATTAATGAGGGAAGCTTATAGTTCATCTACACTAAACTAACTCATGTCTTTGTTTTCTTCCAGAGTCACAACTAGGGTATCAAATTTAGGAGGAAGACTCCTAAGTACATTCTCAACAACATTTATGTCTTCTTTGGTTTCACCATGAGAGTTAATCTGATTTATCAAGCCAATAACATGGGTGTAAAATGAATCTATTGAATTTGTGTCTTTCATTAACAGAGTTTCAAAATCTCTTCTAAGAATTTGTAGTTTTAAAGTCTTGACTTTGTTCATACCTTGATAAGAGGTTAATATGTCCCATGCCTCCTTGGTTTTCTTCGTTGATGCAACTCTTGGGAGTATGCTTTCATGCATGGTTTGATGTATGTAAAACATCACATTTCCATCCTTCTTCCTTTGATCTTTCAAAGCATCCTTCTCAACTTGTGTGAGAGTGTTATATGTTTTTTGATCTGTTGGTTTCACATAGTCATTCTCGACTATCTCCCATACATATTGACCTTAGAACAGTTCCTTCATGGTCAAGGACCACAACTCATAGTTCTTTCATGTAAAAGTGGGAGGTTGTAGATTTGAGGTAGAATCCATATTTATTAAACTTGTTCTGATCAACCTGTTTTGATCCACCTTCTTTGATATCAGATCTCGGAACTACAACGTGCATGGAAACTATACACAACACAGTGACAAAATATTGCCCGCCAAAAACTTTGTCGTGAATACTTAGGACTTACCGTGCAATGGGAAACCTATTGGATTTACTGCACACTGTGATAAAACACTTAATGAATGATTTATAGATGCACAAATAACACAATGTTATAGTTAGCATTTAAACTTATAAACATAGTAAAACTTAGAAATACAACAAAACTTGTCAACACTCAAAATACTTGATATTAAAATAAAGGTTGGCGTTGCGTGCTAATACAAAATATAATGTTGAGTCGAGCTTTAGCTCCAATGACTTCTTGGACTTCTGCAACTTTCAATCACACACATAGAGCTTGTGCTCTCAGAGTTCTTCGACTACCTTCAGTTGTTGTTGCTTCTTCTCTTCTTTGTGTCTATTGCTCTCGCTTGGATGTATGTGTATGTGTATATATCAACTAACTACAGACTCAGACATATATGGGAAAAGACTGAGAGTGCTTACAGAAGCTACCCGACTTAACATTTAAGACACAAATAAATTGGAGTGACTTCTATCTACTGATCGGAACTTGAAAAAGATCTCTCATTCTTGCCGACTGATAAAAAACTGATATTGTGTAAACTTAAGACTTTGTATTCACAACTAAACAAATTGACCGAGAGTGTAAAGCTCACCAACTTGTAATTACTATTTCCAAATATGTTCTATGGTGAAGTGTAATCTAGTGATTACTTTAATGTGTTCATTAAGACTTTGTATTCACAACTAAACAAATCGACCGAGAGTGTAAAGCTCACCAACTTGCCGAGAGTGTAAAGCTTACCAACTTGTAATTACTATTTCCAAATATGTTCTATGGTGAAGTGTAATCTAGTCATTACTTTAATGTGTTCATTTATTGTGATGGTTATGTGTTCTTTTATTTTTAAGAGATTTAACGAATAGTATAGGCATTGAGTTCGGTATCATGCAAACTAGACGTAAGTGAATTCCTTAACTCAAAAGGGCCTTCTCACTTAAAATAAGTTGGAA
>JZKD02S0502852.1:152862-168583 GCA_000966675.3 Picea glauca | reverse complement strand
AATGGTTACTTTTATTAATTATTTTTTGTACACCAATTTAGGCAACGATTTTTGTATGATGATTATAGAGTGATGGAAACAAATTTTAAAATTCTACGAATTGTGTTTTTTACAGAACATGCCCAATTAGTTGAATCGTGAGAAATTTCCCCAGAAAGTGTGTGAGGTGGGAGGGACACTATTGTCACACCTTTTAGCCTTCCAATAGCTAGAACCCTATGTTGATTTGCTATTTTTAGTTGAATATCCTAATGTGGGATCTCCCATACATTGCCATGTCTTCTTGGGTAACAAATTTACTTCTAGGCCTAAATCTAGTATAATATCCCCCATGTTGAACTATCCAATGTTGGCATTCAGTCTGAACTCTCTACTTGTCCTCCTCCTTGTATTCAAGTGATTAACTATTTTCTGCTCTATCTTTCCCTCTACGTCTCTGTTACACCTTTCTAACATATTTTTTAATACTTTAATAGATGATGGATCATTTAGTAGTTTAACACAGGATTGCAAAAAATCCTTTATATTAATTACTTGTCCTAGGGGTTGTGCTTCATTAGTATGATCCAACAATGAAGTAATATCGTACGTTGGTGCATCATGAGTATGTTGCGTAGTTGATGTAGATGCAATGTCTGGATTCAAGAATTCTTGTCTAACTTGCTTGAATATCTCCTTTTCATTCTACGCATCAAACAAATTATGTGGTTTGACATTATTCTTCATCCATTGGTCTTGTGTTGGATCTTGTATTACTGCGTCATCTCTTGTTTTAGCTCCTCCACGTGTAACTATGCTGATATTTCTTCCATCATCCCTTGCTTCTGCAGAAATCCATTGAACATTCTGATTGTTTTGATTCCTCTTTTCTGGATCTTCCCCAATAGTGTCAGACAATCCTCTGTGTCAACATATGATGCGTGACAATACATATATGTCACAAGTGGAAATGCACATTCTCTTACATACTATCCTATTTGTTGATAGTTATGGCATACCATCAGTCCTCTGCCTCTTCTGAAGCCTCCTCTACCTCATCCTCCACCTATGTAGCCAACTCGATCTCCTCGTTGGGAATTGTACTGAGGCACCTGATTATACTGCGCGAGATTATACTATGGTTGTGTCTTATTGTACTGTGGATGTGCAGTGTTATATTGGGTTAGTACTTGGTTAAAATGTGGTGCAACTTGCCCTGTCATCATTTTTTCCTGCACCCTATAGGTGTCTGATGTTCTTTCCCTCATCAACTCCATCATATTGCAATCTTTGTCATCATGGCCTACTGACTTGCAAAAGTCACAATATGAACTCTTAGGAACTATCTGGTATTTTTGCATCATTGGAAAATGATATGGATCATGCCCCCATGTCTTACATATCTCACACCACAGTCCTCATGTCAACAAAGGGTTTGGTATTCCTATTTCCATGTACTGCGTGAATGTTTGACACTCATTATTTTGATGTCCTTCTGTTGTACATGTGGTACACCAAACAACTTCTCTTTTGTCCTTACTCATGTTCTGGTTCAGTTGAAATTTTAAATTCTTCATATCCTCCTTCATCTCCTATATTGCTGGATCTGTCTTCTAATATTGGTTCTATTATAGTTGAAAGGCTGTATGCAGAGCCTCTGCCTGAGTTTGAAACTTCTACTGTCTCAAATGGTATTTCAAGTGTGGTAGTAGGGAATTCACAAATATATGTCTATGATGCATATATGCCATGACATACTTTAGCTTTCCCTTCAATCATTTGAATCTTTGGTCAATCTCCCATACAAATTCCCATGGTTTCTATCTGATCTCTATCATCTCATTCATGTACTGATCCTCTGATATAGGCTTATGGAATTAATTTATCAACAACTTCTTGATATCCACAATCATTCTAGTTTTTCTTGGTGGACTGTTTGCAGCTAAGATCATGTACCAACCCATTGCTTGGTCTCTTAGTGTGATATATAAATGCGCAAGTTTTGTATCCTCATTAGTGATCTTCTTTGCTTCCCAAATATTTTTACAGATGAACAAGTGCTTCTCCGGGTCCTCCGATGCCTCTCCCTATAATTCTGGTAACCTGATGGTGGGATCATGTCCTTCCATCCTGACTGATGAAATACTACCTTCACATGGTGTATATCCTTGACTAATGCTTATTTAACTGGCTCCCCCAATTGTTTTTCCATGTGTATATGTACTTCCTACTGTGTTTCTTCCATTGAAAATCGATTATCTAAATGGTGGTGTTCTCTCTGGTGTATTGGTCATAAATGGGTTGATGGGTTCCACTCTGACATTGATATGGACAGGAGTTATGCCTTTGGTTCCTACCCTTGGACCTCTTGTCTTCCTTTCATATGTCACGCGTAGGATTTCCTCAATCTTCTTCACAACTCGGAGATCCTCTACCTCTTCTTCATCACTTTCCAAGCCTTCCCTCGCGGCTATGGCTCTCTTCTTATTGTTCATATTGTATTGGTAGGGTGCTCCATTGCACTTTCTTCTAGTTGTTTCCATGATCTAATTGATATGGTCTTCCTCTATCATGATTAGATCCAAAGCCTCCTCCTTCTTTCCTATATCCATCTCTTCCTCCATTTCTTTGTATCTTGTCATTTCTTCCCCCCCTTCCCCCATGCACGCAAGGAAGTTTAGTTGTATGATGCCATTGTCATTACACCTTTGTTATACAATAAAATCTTGATGGAAGTATACAACGATATGATATACCTACCTCGAGGTCCCTTCAAGAACTCTTTCTTTGTTGTGCTGTAAGACTTTGTAGTATCTACTGCAAATTCTGTGATAAATACTGCAACAATCTTGTCTAACCAGAAATCTACTACGCGTGTAAATTTATTGTCAACTTGTTGTAACTGCGCGATCTCCATAGAATTCCACTCTAGTTGTATGATCTGATTTGTAGGGTGGTTGTATTTGAACCTCAATATCCACTCTTACAACACATGTGGGAAATCACATAAAAATACTTCATGCAAGTCGCTAAATACGTGCTTGTCCAAATATTGGCATTGTGTTAACTTCGGGTTTATGTTATCTTTCTGTGCAAATTCTAGCTCCTTTGTTTTCAACCATCTCTCGATCTCCGCCTTCGTTGGGTTCCACGATCTAAACATCCCCTTTTATAATCTCATTATTTTTAACGCTTCCTCACCAGATCTGACATTCTTTTCCCGATTCTTCAGCAGATCTCATTCACTGAATCCCATTATGTTATAGCCAACAATGTAGCCATTTGTTGGCTACTTCTCTCTTGCTACCTTTCTTGGGCTGACCCAAGTTAAGGTCTACCATGGTTTCCAACAAAACCCCTTTAAAACTATCGACTCCTCTGGTAAAACAGAAGGCAACGTCGTACACAGAGTGCACTGCATAGTCTCATCTGAGATAATTATATTGGTGGCTGCAACGCTCAAGTGATTGCAGCCCAGGAATGAGTGGGGATCTGGGATTAAACTCTGTGATCTTCATTTGTTAATTTAACATTCATCTTATATTGAATACCCTGTCATTCTCATTCATGCATGTAAAATAGCAGATCTAACTAGTCATTCATGCATTTGTCTAACATATAATCAGTAACATTAAAGGAAATACACAATATTCAATCACATAAAACATGATCTACTGTGGTTCACCCCTCCTAGGATATGTCCACAAAGATTTGGCTGCTCATCTCTTTTATTATGGTGTTTCCAAACTATAGCGTCATGCGCATTACAATTCTCCTCAGACAGATCGAAATCTACAACGAGGCAGACTAGATCACACCAGGATCCTTAGTCTGTATTCTAACCCTCAAGATCTACCCTATTTCCCCTTCTCAACTCAACAACTTACAAAACAGATTAGACTTACAGTCATTTTGTCTTCGAACGACATAGTAACAATGACCAACCAAAAAGGAACCCCGACCTAGACCTCCTAGGTACCTACTTATACATGTTTTTGGCTTACCACCCATTACATATTCTTACCAAAACCCTAACCTTATCGTGGCTAGGTATTCTTGCATGCCTTCCTCACATGTTTTCCTCTTCTACATGCACGTATGTCTTGCACGTCTTGCTTTTCCTGCATGCATGTCTTCCTTACACATGTTGCTTTTCCTGCCAACTGTATTTCTCCCACGTCGTGCTTCTCTTCCAAACTGGGCCTGCGCCCAACAACGCACCACAAACTTCATCGTTGAATACTCAGGACTTACTGCGTAGTGGGAAACCTACTAGATTTATTGCGTGTTGTGATAAAACATTTAATGAACAATTTATAGATCAAAAATAACACAGTGCTATACTTATCATATAAAGTCATAATCAGAGTAAAACTTAGAAATACAACAGAACTTGGCAACACTCAAAATACTTGATATTAAAATAAAGATTGGCACTACACACTAATACAAAATATAATACTGAGTCAAGCTTAAGATCCAATGACTTCTTGGACTTCTGCAACTTTCAATCAAACACAGAGCTTGTGCTCTCAGACTTCTTCAACTACCTTAAGTTGTTGTTTATCTATTCTATGTCTATCACTCTCTCTCTTACGTGCATGTGTATGTGTATATATCGACTGACTACGGACTTGAACATACATGGGTAAAGACTGAGACTTCTTACAGAAGATACTTGACTTAAAATTTAAGACACAAATAAATTTGACTGACTTCTATCTACTTATCAAAACTTGAGAAAGATAAAGATCGGATCCATTAATTAACTCCCTTGCTTGCCGATTGATAAAAAAATTATCTTGCGTAAATGTGCGACTTTGTATTTGTAGACTGACTGACATTCTGTTTGACTGACTAACTGACAAATCAACGGAGACATAAATCTCACCGACTTGTAATTACTATTTCCAACGCTCCCCCTTAGTTATAAGTAGGTGGGATTACAAAAAAAAAATACATCAAAATTTGAATTGACATCTACTGCCAAACATCTATTACTGCACATAATCTCAGACTACTGCACAGATGCTAAAATTCATCTCTTCCTAAGGATTTTGTGAAAATATCTGTGACTTGTTCTTTTCACCTTCAAAATTCTAAACAAATCTCTTTGTTATTCACTAATCCTCTGATAAAATGATACCTTGTATCAATGTGCTTAGTTTTCTTGTGAATCACATGATTCTTATATAACATGATGAATGAATTGTTGTCACAAAATATTGTTGTTGGTTCATGTTGTTCCTGCAACAAATATTTTAACATTCTTCTCATCCAAACTGCTTGAAAATTTGCACTTGTAGATGTGACATACTCTGCTTCTGTCAAAGAAAGAGTCACTATGGGTTGCTTCCTTGATGCCCATCATACTATACTTGTTCCAAAATGAAATGTGTACCAAGAGGTACTTTTTATACCATCTATGATCCCTCCACAATCACTGTCAGTGTATCCAATGAGTCTAAAATCTTCTGAAGTAGAATATCTAATGCCAAAATATGTTGCTCCATTTACATATCTCAGAATTCTTTTTCCCGCCTTCCAATGTGATTCTTTTGGAGTTTCCATGAAACTTGAAATCAGTCTCACTCCATACATAATATCAGTTCTTATTGTTGTTAGATACATAAGACTACCTACCAATCTTTTAAACAGTGTGGGATCCACGTTGGACCCTTTATCTTCCTTTCTTAACTTCAGTCCTGTTATGACAGGTGTTTGGGATGCTTTGAAATTTATCATATTGAATATTTTCAAGATTTCATGCGCATACTTAGATTGTGAAATAAATATACCAGTTTTGGACTGATCAACTTCAATACTGAGAAAATATCTCATAATCCCTAAATTAGTCATTTCAAATTCATCCTTCATGATTGACTTTAATTCTTCAATGCCAAAATCACCTGTAAAAATCAAATCATCTACATATAAGCAAACAATTAACATGTTACCTTCTTGATTTTCTTTGATGTGTAGTGTTGGCCCACATTCACTTCTCTAGAAACCATTCCATGTGATATAGGAATCTATGCGACTGTACCAAGCTCTTGGAGCTTTCTTTAACCCATACAATGCTTTCTTCAATATGTACACCTTGTTTTCTTGTCCTGGAACCTCATAGCCTTGTGGTTGTTCCACATACACTTCTTCTTCTAAATGTCCATTCAAAATTTTTGACTTTACATCCATTTGATAAACTAACCATATTTTCTGCACGACAATGGATAACACAGTTATGACAATGTCCATGTGCACAATGGGTGCATATGTTTCATTGAAATCAATTCCAGGTTGTTGTGTAAAACCTCTTGCAACTAATCTTTCCTTTTGCTTCTGCATCTTGCTTGGTCTTATAAATCCACTTAACACTTATCACATCCTTGTCTTCAGGTACATCTACGAAATTCTATGTCTAATTGTTCTCTATGCATCTGATTTCTTCATCCATGTCTTGAGCCCATACATCATATTTGACTGCTTCTTCAAAAGTTAATGGATCATCTATTTGTGAAAATAGAGAAAAAAATGAAAATGAATTTTTTGTTTCCTCATTATAGATGTTGGGAAGACTTCTTGTCTTTCTTGGCAACAAACTTTGTAAAGTTGGATCTACGAATGTAGAACTACTTGGAATGCTTGCCGGTGTTTGTTGCGCTCTAGGTGTAGATTGTGGACCTGCTGATCTTACTGGAGTTGTTTGAACTAGGACTTGCATCGTAGTGCTAGGTGTAGAAGGGACTGCGCAGTAACTTGTACATGGTGTTTGAATCATTTATTCTTCCATGTCTGCATGCTCCATAACATAAATAATTCTGATTATCTTTGATATGCTTCCATCCCATGCTTCATTCTCCACGAACTGAACATTGTGGATGATTATGAAATTTCTTGCAACAGGGTCATACAACTTGTATGATTTTGTATCTTCAGAGTATCTAAAAAATATACATTTATGTCCTTTGTTGTACAACTTCTTTCTCATTTCATCTGGGACATGTGCATATGCGACACAACCAAAAAAATTTAAGTGCACCACATTATGCTCCATACATGTCCAGGCTTCTTGAGGAACTATGTTCTTCATTGTATTTGTCAGACATCTGTTCAAGATGTATATTGCAGTTGCTACTTCTTCATCCCAATACTTATTTGACAAATTTTTGGCTGCCAACATACTGTGTGCCATTTCCATGATGGTTTTGTTCTTTCTCTCCATGACACCATTCTATTCAGGTGTATATCGTGCAGTAAATTGCTTGTAAATACCATGAGCTTTACAAAAGTTCTAAAATTCTCTTGAGATGCATTATCCTCCTTTGTCAGTTCTTAGACACTTGATGTAATAACCATTTTTCTTCTCCATAAGTGATTTGAACTACTGAAAACAACCCAATGCATTTGATTTATGCTTTAAGAAATAAATCCATGTATTTCTTGAGAAATCAACAATAAATGTCAAAAAATAAGTATTGCCTCCTATAGATGGAGTTTTCATTGGTCCAAAAATGTTTGAATGTACAATTTCCAATGGAGCTTTTTCTCTATATGACTTGCCAACAGGAAATGATTTTCTATGTTGCTTTCCAAAAATAAAACCTTCATATATTCTTTCACATTTTTCACTCAATCACAAACCTTTTACCATATCTTTTGTGTGTAGAAGCTTCAGATCTCCGAAGTTCAAATGTCCAAATATGAAATTCCATAACCAGGAATCATCCTGCACTTCATATTGGAATGTTTCATGTATTTTTGCGCTACTTTCTCCTTTCATGATAATGTACGCAATATTTTATTCATTGGAACTGCGTGCACTTTCTGTTGTAAATGCAATGTCTAACTACACATATTTTTCTTTACCAACAACTAGCGTTGTATTATTCTTCATGGATTGATTCAATGTCAATGGGAACATTCTGTTACTTTTCATATGAATTCTTGAAATAATATGATTGCTTGGATATATGTCCATAATCACACAGTGATTATCTTCCATATATATTATATATACCTTTTGTAATAGTTGTCATATACTCATCATATTATGCTTCATACCAGAAACATAATATACATCAGGCATGAATTTTTGTTCTCCTTGTTTGGTTAAAATGTTTATACTGCCTTTGCCTAAGACAATGACTTGGATATATGTTCCAAGTGTAAACTTGGTTTGGAATGACTTATCCAAATTAGAAAACAATTATATGTTTCTTATCATGTGATTAAGGCAACATGAATCTAAATACCATATGTCACAAGGACTTTCTTGAGAAACATTGCATTCAACTGGGGAAACTATAGGTATTGCTTCAACGCCTTCGATAAACATAGGGTTGGTTTGGTTATTTATGTTATTTCATTGGTATTGTCCTTACTTGTTTTGATTATATTGTCTCTTTCTGCATTCGTATGCATAATGTCCATAATTTTTACAGTAATGACATTGAATCTTTGATTTTTTCAGTTCTCTGACGACTTGGTTGACTGGTATTTGGGTTTTGAACTCTTCCACCAGTGTTTCCAAGACTACTATTGCATTCACCTCTGACATAACTTCTTCCTCTGCCTCTAGAGTTAGCTCTCCCCCTTCCTCTTCTACGACTTATAGATGACTGTGCAAAAATGCATTCTCTAATGACATATTTGACATATTTAATTTGTGTTCATGATTAATGAGGGAAGCTTATAGTTCATCTACACTAAACTAACTCATGTCTTTGTTTTCTTCCAGAGTCACAACTAGGGTATCAAATTTAGGAGGAAGACTCCTAAGTACATTCTCAACAACATTTATGTCTTCTTTGGTTTCACCATGAGAGTTAATCTGATTTATCAAGCCAATAACATGGGTGTAAAATGAATCTATTGAATTTGTGTCTTTCATTAACAGAGTTTCAAAATCTCTTCTAAGAATTTGTAGTTTTAAAGTCTTGACTTTGTTCATACCTTGATAAGAGGTTAATATGTCCCATGCCTCCTTGGTTTTCTTCGTTGATGCAACTCTTGGGAGTATGCTTTCATGCATGGTTTGATGTATGTAAAACATCACATTTCCATCCTTCTTCCTTTGATCTTTCAAAGCATCCTTCTCAACTTGTGTGAGAGTGTTATATGTTTTTTGATCTGTTGGTTTCACATAGTCATTCTCGACTATCTCCCATACATATTGACCTTAGAACAGTTCCTTCATGGTCAAGGACCACAACTCATAGTTCTTTCATGTAAAAGTGGGAGGTTGTAGATTTGAGGTAGAATCCATATTTATTAAACTTGTTCTGATCAACCTGTTTTGATCCACCTTCTTTGATATCAGATCTCGGAACTACAACGTGCATGGAAACTATACACAACACAGTGACAAAATATTGCCCGCCAAAAACTTTGTCGTGAATACTTAGGACTTACCGTGCAATGGGAAACCTATTGGATTTACTGCACACTGTGATAAAACACTTAATGAATGATTTATAGATGCACAAATAACACAATGTTATAGTTAGCATTTAAACTTATAAACATAGTAAAACTTAGAAATACAACAAAACTTGTCAACACTCAAAATACTTGATATTAAAATAAAGGTTGGCGTTGCGTGCTAATACAAAATATAATGTTGAGTCGAGCTTTAGCTCCAATGACTTCTTGGACTTCTGCAACTTTCAATCACACACATAGAGCTTGTGCTCTCAGAGTTCTTCGACTACCTTCAGTTGTTGTTGCTTCTTCTCTTCTTTGTGTCTATTGCTCTCGCTTGGATGTATGTGTATGTGTATATATCAACTAACTACAGACTCAGACATATATGGGAAAAGACTGAGAGTGCTTACAGAAGCTACCCGACTTAACATTTAAGACACAAATAAATTGGAGTGACTTCTATCTACTGATCGGAACTTGAAAAAGATCTCTCATTCTTGCCGACTGATAAAAAACTGATATTGTGTAAACTTAAGACTTTGTATTCACAACTAAACAAATTGACCGAGAGTGTAAAGCTCACCAACTTGTAATTACTATTTCCAAATATGTTCTATGGTGAAGTGTAATCTAGTGATTACTTTAATGTGTTCATTAAGACTTTGTATTCACAACTAAACAAATCGACCGAGAGTGTAAAGCTCACCAACTTGCCGAGAGTGTAAAGCTTACCAACTTGTAATTACTATTTCCAAATATGTTCTATGGTGAAGTGTAATCTAGTCATTACTTTAATGTGTTCATTTATTGTGATGGTTATGTGTTCTTTTATTTTTAAGAGATTTAACGAATAGTATAGGCATTGAGTTCGGTATCATGCAAACTAGACGTAAGTGAATTCCTTAACTCAAAAGGGCCTTCTCACTTAAAATAAGTTGGAAGTTGTCATCTTAAAAGGGCCTTCTAACTCAAAACTGTTGAAAAATATCAGCCGTTTCTAAAATATAGTTTGTGAAATATCGTTGAAGAAAAGTTTGAAAGACAAAATAATAATAATGGTTTCAAACGTGCCTACGAAGCCACGCTTTTTTCAGCTTACAGAGTCGATAAAGTTCACATAGCTTTCCTTTTCAGGTTGATATGGGCGAGCGCACAACCTCCAAATCATGGTTTGAGAAAGTTTAGTTATCATGTTACGCAATTTTAGAGTTGGCAAGTAATTACGTCGAAAGGTGTACACCTAGTGATAATGGACACAATTAATGATCTTTTAACTTTATTTAACTTGATAATGGGCACAATTAATGATCTTTTAACCTTCTTTAACCTTAAATCCTAATCTGATGGCTATGCATTGAAGATGCTGCCATATTTTTAGTCGTTCTCCAAAATCAATGAGTCAGATTTATTGTTCATAACTTTCTTGCATTTATCAAGGCATCCGTTAACATGTTTACTTTTTAACATTTACCTAATCACATTAAAAAATTACTGTAAGGATATATAATTGCCAAACATTTTATATTGGGGTCACGCATTCTCAACCAATACCTTTCAACGTTCTCAACCGCGAGTTAACCGCTGTGCTAGTAATTAGCAGAATCATATTCCCTTACATTCCTTCATGCCCTGGTTTCACTAGTTGAAGGTACTATTAGTACTCTCACGTTCATCCGAAGGAGGAGGAGGAAGAGGAAGAGAAGAGGCGGGAGTAAGCTGCTGTTGGAGGCGGAGCAGTCTGTAAAGAAGAGATCCTCCCACAGCTCCGATGGTTGGACCCAATAAATAAATCCAAATGTCATCATAGTTGTTTGCTACCACGGCAGGCCCAAAGGAACGCGCAGGGTTCATCGACGCTCCCGACACCGACCTGTCCATAATAATAATCATATTATGTTCCTCCACAGCACAAACAGCACTAATTTCTTTTGAATCAATTAATGCATAATTGAGGAGTTTCCATGTTCGTACGCTGTAATGACGACTCCCATTGCAATCGATGCTCCCACTGCAATGCCTGACAGTTGACCAATCTGCATACCACTCACAAACTCAATAAAAATAGAGTAATCTGCGCACCAGTGGAAATAATTCTATAACAATTTGGCATATACGATATGGAGAGAACATATAAATATATACAGCTCGAGCATCCATGGACAATGAAGATGCGAGGAACATTATGAAGAATGTAGCGATAAGCTCCACCCAAAAGGCTTTTGCAGAATCCGATAATGGCTTCGTCATCGCCAGCTCTCCTTTCACGCCGTACACTTTCTTTGCGATGAAAGTAGCCAATATAGAACTTGTCAACTGTGCACTAACGTATAGAGGCACCTGCAACAAGTAGATGCACCATGATTGGATCTCGTCGTTACAAAGTAAGGAATCATCTGGTATTGATGGAGCTGGTATTACCTGTGCCCAAGGGAATTGTTGCGCTGCTGCAAAAGCTATTGTTACAGCGGGATTGACATGGGCGCCTGAAATATGCCCGATGGAGAAAACGACGATCATGATTGCAAAGCCTCCAGTCGCTGCGTACTCCATCAGTCCTATTCTTCCCTTGTTTTCTTCCCCAACGGCTACTACGGCGCATATAGAGAACGCAACTATGAATGTGCCCACCATCTCAGCACATACCTGTATTCAAATTACCTCAGTTTCGAAATCGCAGAAATTCAATAGATATTTGCCTGAGAAACGACCTAAAATATGGCCGAAAGAATTTAGAGGACATTCCTTTCATTGTAAAGTTGATCGGTAGAAATAGACTTACTTACCAGGGTGAGCAGGCGCAGATATCTTTTTTCTGTAATGGCAGGAACCATGGCCGATGACGCTTGCAGGTTATGGGCTCCCCCGTTCATTCTGTCTTCTTCGACACTATTTTGATTGATCATGGCAGCCTCCCACTCTGGTCTCACCTTCATTTGCCCGCTCCCCTCACGTATATGTCGCCAGGTTTTCCAAGGATTTCAGGCAGGTAGACGATCTATATCCCTAAGTTGGGTTGTTTAACTAATCCAATGCACGCTCATAGAGTGGAATGCCTTCGATTTGGACATACATATAGCTGGGCTCTTTACACCTTTTTTTAATAATCACAGTCATGCCAATAGAGTGGAAGACCACATGAAGTAGCATGTATTTCCTGCCTGTTATTACTCATACTTTCTTTTCCTGAGGAGCATGAAATATCGTAGAGTCTAGACTGCTCCCAAATTTGTTCACACAAATAGTATGGAAACCATATATCATAAATTATTGCTCAACTCAGAAAGTAGCCGATAGCATAATTGCAGGAGGGAAGAACGGTCACAGATTTTCTGCCTCCTTCCCTCCCTCCCCTCGAGAGTCATCAAATCTATAAAAACAGACATTTTCTCTAACTGTCTTTCGGACCATTCAAACCTATCGTACGACCACACATTTCACAACAAAGTTAACATGAGTACAAGTTAGCAACTCACAAAACAACATACACTTGATGGAATATCCAACTCAAATAAAGATAATAGAAGCAATACTGGAAACCAAAAATATCATGCATGAGATACAAACATATTATTCCCATCAACTAAGTTTATCATTCAAAGCACTTCAAAGCTTACAATAGCTCTGATACCTGGGATAATGGCCCATGGAGAAAAAAAAAAAAAACTATGAACAATACTCGGAAACTCTAGCAACCCTTGATCTGTTGTACAACATTGGATTTTCACGTTTCCCAAGATGTGTGTGCCTTTCCTTAAGAAAACTTGCATGTATAAGTGCCTATCTCTACTGAGAACTTGATACACACACTCAAAGACTATACTGAACTTAATACGATCCTGCTTCTGCTTCTACGATTCTAAATAGTTGAAACCCATTTGTGAATGTCCCAATTTTTTCTTCTCCCTAGCCTAATCTTTAGATGGAAATCCTTCTCCACCTATCCAAGATCTCTTTGAATCATAGTCTTTCATGATCTAATCCTCTTAGAAAAATTCAAAAATTCCTTCTCTGCTTTGTATCAAGGTATCAAGTAGTGTTTTTTCTCCTTCACCCTAGCATTGCTTTTATAAGGTTGAGTTATGACCTAACCCTAATCTACAAAGTGATTGACGATTGAGATTACTTCTCACCTCACTTGAGATCAATGGCTATTATTTAATTCAATAATGCTAATTAAATCATGTCTTTAAATAAAAGACAACTCTCTAATAAAAACAAGCTACTTTAATAATTCCTTTAATTAAAGTAAAGTCTCAAGGTAGAAGGCTTTGGACGACCTCCACACATCTAGACACTTAGACCTGTGCGGAAATACTCATTCGATGCTACCAAACATCAACACTCCCTCTTAGCGAAGAAGATATTATGCACCACTCCAAGTTTTTCTCTGAAGAACACAAACTTACCATTAACCAAGGTTTGGTGAAAATATATGCAACTTGCTCATTTTTGGAAATATATTGAATCTTTACTACTCCCTTCTGAATCCTATATTGAATGAAGTGATATTTAATCTCTATATGCTTGGACCTATCATGGAATACTGGATTCTCTGAGAGTTTGATACAACTCTAATTATTATAGTATATCATTGTAAGCTCCAACTCCCGATCAAATACACCTGTAAGAAATTTGTGAAGCCAAATGACTTCACAACTAGCCATACTCACTACCATATACTCTACTTATGTTGAAATGAGTGCTACAAAAGTTTTCCTCCTACTGAACCAAGTATCACTACTGATGCCAAGTTGAAGCAACAACCTGAGGTGGTCTTTCTATCTACTGCACGCCCTACTCAATATGAGTATGAATATCACTGCAACCTCACTCCATCTCCTCCAAGATATCTCAATCCATACTCCACTATACCACTCAAGTATACCCTTATATATTGAAGGCTCCAACGTTGTCCTCTTCTCCATATGCATATGGATTTAAACTAGACAACCAAAGATCCTAAAACATCCTATCTCTGGCTTCACTCCCAAGAATTCCTCCTCCAGAGTCTTGTCCCCCAATATCCTATGAGGAATCCTATTATGCACATATAATGTCATGTTACACGCCTCTTCCCAAAGAAACATAGGAAACTCATGGTCATGTATCATAGCCCTACTAGAACGGATGATGAATCGATTCTTTCACTCCACAACCCCATTTTGTTTAGGGTTGTATGAGATTGTCAACTCCCTCTTGATCCATTCCTCCTTGCAAAAATTATTGATTTCATTGCAGGTCTACTCTCCTCCATTATCTGACCTCAATACCTTAATATTCTTCCATGTATGGTACTTCACTTGAACCCTAAACCCCTGAAACTAACTAAAGACCTCATCCTTGGTCTTCATAAAGAAGATCCAGGTTTTCCTGTAAAGTCATCAATGAATATCACATAGTATGATGATCCCTACACTAATTCTATTGACATCGGATCACACACATCTGAATGTATAAGATCCAATATCCCCTTGGACCTACTCTCGTTGCTTGGAAAAGAATTCTTTGCATTCTTGCCAAGTGCGGACCCTCTATAAACTCCTTGTTGCTCAATAATGAACTCTAGAAGACCTATAACAATCCCCCTCAGAATCAACAATTCCCTATAGTGTAGGTTTCCCAACCTCATGTGTCATAACTCACATAGGTTTTCACTGCCATGTACCAAGGCCTAAACAAGCTTGTTCTTCAACCTGTAGAACTTTCCCTCACTAACCCCAATGATTATTGTTATGTTTGGTCTAGCTCCCTTTGAACATATGAGTACTTTCCCTCTCTTGGAAAAACCTCTGTTCTCTATGGATAAGACTGAGAAAAATATTCTTTAGTCCTGGTATACAAAATACATCTTGGGCATCCAAAGAACCTCCTCACTCAAGTTGGAACATAATTGTTCCCTCTCCCTTCACTACATACTTGGCATCATTACCAAGATCCACATGAACATTTGATTCCCTCTTCATCATAATGCTAAATATCTCTCGTGATTTTGTCATATGATGTGATGCACCATTGTCTAAGAACCATGCACTCTTGGTAGTTGTGCTGGTAGAAATGCAAGAAACTATTGAGAAATCCTTCTCAAGATTTGTTTCAAACTCATTCAGTTGTGTCTATGTTGATATTGATGTTTACGCCTTTCCTTTTCCCTTCTTCATCTTCAGACATCGATATGCATATTATCCATTCTTATGACATGAGAAGAACTTTATTTTACTCAGGTCCTTCTTCTTCCTTGGTTGTGATGTTCCCATTGGGCATGTGTTATATACTTTACATGACTAGATCTAGTTGCATTGGACACACAGGGGCGGGGGGG
>JZKD02S0502852.1:124377-147028 GCA_000966675.3 Picea glauca | reverse complement strand
ATCAATCAATCACTTGACATCAATCAATGACATCAATCAATCAAACCATTGGCATCAATGACAACATGATCCAACAATCTCCCCCTTTGGCATTGATGGAAATACCAACATTGATATCAACACAAATTACCAATTATTGACGTCAACATGTAGATGAGGCATGCTCTACGTCAATATTCAATGTGACTATCTCTCCCCATCAATAAACATCAATTACATCAATGTGATTAACTCTCCCCCTTTGACATCAATGGCAAAGGGTCATTCTCCTCTTGGGGTTGCTCCCCCTGTCTGAGTGCCTTTGATCTTTCTTTGAATAATCTCTCCCCTTTTGAACAAGGGATATCAATATGATTTAATGTTGAAAATACATCGAACATACTCCCCCCGTGACCATCGCTGCTCTTGGAATCATGCTTTTGTGCTCTTTCTTCAAATATAGGGCTCTTTTCTAGATGTGCATCTGATAAATATATCCTCCTAGAATCATGGGAAGAAGAATGACTCCCCCTATGGGTATGTCTCCCCCTATATTCTCTGCAAGATCAACAATATGCTACCATATAATGATCCTTGGACCTATTCATGCATCAAACTCATCCCATACCAAGCATCATGAAGGAAAATATATGTCAACAATAAAATAGAGAATCATGAACAAAATATCAACCAAGTACACCATGTACCAAAATGTTCCCACCATGCACAACACCCATGTACATCAACCATGTACATCAAAATCATGCAATGCGCCAAAAGATATCATCCATGGAATCAATCATATGCCTCTATCAACATGCCAACATGTTCATCTACCAATAAGCCAACCATGTGCATCCACCAATATGCCAACCATGTGCATCTATCAATATGCCAAGCAAATACCATCTGTCAATGTACCATCATGCATCATCACTTGATCCAAGCAAGTATATCAACCATGTATCAACAAGCTATGACTCCCCAATAATGTACAACATGACTATCAACTCAACTCACCAACTACATGCCTCAATATGTAGCCCAACCACATGCAAAATGCATGCACCATGATATACAACATATGCTTCCAATAATACATCATAAGATATATCAATGAAACAAAAATATGTACCATCCATGTACTCCAACAGATCAACATCAAACCATGCTCATGGGTTAGTGCCATGCACCCAATATTTATTTTACATAATCCAATAGATGAACATTTAAACCTGCAGCAAAACAATGTCAGAACCTACAACACACAATGTCAGACCCTGCAGCAGAGTGTTATATCATCACATCAAGTTGCAACCCATGTGCATTTCCTTTTTCCCGAGGCTTCACCACATATACGCGGCCTACTGCACAACAGATCGCATATGTACGCAACCTATTCAAATTCAGCCTGCCTATGTACGTGACTGTCACCACTGTCACCCGCGTATGCCTTAGTAGATGACACTTTTGAACATCCCTTCAGTCTTTCATTTTCATCTGGCTGCTTTGTCTTCTTCACCCACTTCTGTAGATGACCCTTCTCTTTACAACTTGAGCTCTGAGCATCCATCTTTTCAAATATGTCTCCTCTTCTTACTTCATTCCTTCTTCTAGCCATGCTATGTGAATTCCTCATCATGGACTTTCTTCTTGTGTTCCATCACTACTAGGATTTGTGGCCAAATCCACTACAGCTATAGCATCTCATGGTGTTACAGTGAACAACAATGTGTCCTACTTGATCACATCTCCAACACCTCATGGTGTTATAAAATCTTCCATTATATCTCCTTTCATAAGATCTACACTCAAAAGATTTGTGACCATATCTATTACATGAATAACAATGCCCATGAAAAATGCTTTCATACCTTTTCTTTGGTGTCCCAATAATAGCTTCTTGATGTCTTCCTTGCTTTGTTCTTTTGAAATTTTCTTTGTCTTGTGTAGATGGTTGTTTTGCAACATTGTCTTCCTTCTTTGATGGACTTACCTCATGCTTCTTTGAGGTGCTTGCTTCAGCATGTGTATCTTCTCCCTTGTATCCAAGACGTGATTTATCACATGATGATCTTTGACTTTCCAAGATCTCATCCAAGATTCATGAACTATTCAAGAATTTGTTTGACTTTTCCACCTTCTTTCTAAGGTCAATAATTTCAACTTCTAACTTACAACTTGACTCTTCCTTTTCATTTATTTGAATCTTCAATAGTTCATCTATTCTTTTGGCTTCTTCAATTTGGGTCTTGAGATGGACAATGGTTTCAAAACTTTTGCTAATCTCATCATCTACATTTATAACTTCTTTTCCATTCTTTAGTCTTGTGATTGTTCTTCCTTTTCTTCTAATAAAATCTTGTTGCTATCTTCTTGTTCCTTGATCATTTATTTTAACTTCAACATGTGCCTTAGACTTCTCCTAAGAATCTTCTTAGTGTCATCCGAAAGATATTTATAGTCTATATAATAATGATCACTTCTATATCTGTATAAACCCTCTTCAATTTCCTTTTGAAGTTTTAATAGATTTTCTTCTATTCTTTTCATGGGATAATTACCATCAAACTTTACACAAATTGTTTCGATATCTTCTTCTTCACTTGTAGAGAAAAAATCATCATCATCATTGCAATCAAGGGTTTTTGAGGGTTCTTTACCTTCATTTGAAATATCTTCACTATATTCCTTTTTGTCAATACAAACACATAATTCTTTGCCTTCATTTGAAATGTCTTAAAGATCTTCCTTTGTGCTATCATCACTTGATTCTTTATCTTCACTTGAAATGTTTTCAAAATCACATTTAGAAATAATACATTCAAGAGTTTTTGGAGATTCTTTACCTTTAGTGATCTTGATGGAGTGATCTTCAATATATTCTTTCTTTGATATGACTCCTCTAACTTTAGCCATAGATCCTTGGTGGAAGTGCATTGTTCCATGCTCTCTTTGATAGGTCTTGAGAGTCCACTAAGAATGGTCTTGAGAACCAATGCATTATTCTTCTTTTCTTCCCTTTGAGTTGCAAACTTTGACTTGTTCTTCAATGGAACTGATCCACCAATGGTTTCCTTCCAAATAGTTGCTCCCATTGTCTTCAAATGTAATCTCATCTCTACTCTCCAAGTATAATAGTTTTCCTCATCAAGGATTGGAACTTCATCATCCATTTGTGTGTCTATAGATCTCCTTCAAGAATGTTAAGGCTTGTAGTGAAGGCCCGCTCTGAAACCAATTGTTATACACACCTACCACACTTAGAGGGGGGGTGAATGAGTGTGGGGCTCTTTTTCCCAAAAGATTCCCTCTTTAAAAAACTCCTTAGTTAACATTCAACATTTATTCATTACCCATTGTTGTCATTTATAACCAGTTAGATGAGAACATATATCAATAACATATATCAACAACATATATCAACAATATATAATCATCAATTCATCACTACAAGGAACACAAAGAACACAAGATGTATGTACAATTTTTCTTTTTATTATGGACAACAAACTGAGGCTTTATCAACAACAACTGAATAGAGTACAACTCTACAAGAACACCAACTCTATAATGCAAAACTCAACTTACACCCTCAGCACCAACTAAGATGAGGCAACAATCCTCAACAAATATCAATATGTCAATAGGTACGTGACCTGTCAGTAGTATAGCCAGCGTGTGCACGCTACCTGGCTCACTACAGCCTGCGTATGAATGTAGCCAGTGTATACAACAGCCTGCGTATACCTTCTGAGCAGTTAGGTTTTATCCTTCAAGATTAACTCAGATTCTCTGCAATTAATATATCATTCTCTTCTGTCTCTGACTGTCCAATCTGACCACCATCCAGTCACAACACATCCAAGCTCTCCAATAGCTTACTCATGCTCCACATCAAATCAATATAAATTTTATTTCAAACATGTATAAACAACTAGTATACCATAGCAATCATGTCACCACTGAATCAAAAGAGTATTGCTCACTCCATCAACCAAATCAACCAAACTGAACCATATCATAGGAGCCATACCAAGAATGCCTTAAGCATTCACAACACATCAAACAATAGTATCCATCAAGACAATAATGTAACCATACAAGTGTCTTAGTGATATATCTGAGGCCATAGAATGCAGATCTGGAACCTGCCTCATCATCCAAGAGCTTGGCACCAGCTCAAACACAAGTCTTCACCATTCTATCCACTATACGCTCCTTGTCCTCATACATCCCGCGTACATACTCACCCTATGCAAAGCCAGCCCGTGTATACCTCAATGTATACTGATGTAGACCCACTTAGCCCTCAAGTCGAGGATCCTCTTACAGGATCGCTCTATATGCCCTTCGAGCTAGATTGGCTCTTTTGGATTCTCTGCTAGAATCCCCTTTCAAATTGATAAACAGGTCATTTTCCATGGCTCGCGATTTCGCGAGTCATGACTTCCAACTGTTCCTCTATGATATCGCGATACCCGAAATCGCGAAATGGGTACAACTCTCCCTTTGTCAGTTCCCTCCTTGCGTGACCACCAGCTAGGCTAAGCACTAGTGCTTTTCGCCTCTCGCACCTTTGCGAGTTCAAAGGTTCAACCTTTGGCACCTTCTTTTCCGAACCCCCGAGAGGCGAGATTTAACCTTTCTCCTCTCATTCTCACTACTCATGACTTCGCAAGTTGAATGCTCGAACCTTCATCCCTTTATCTCCCGAGTCCCCGAGACGCGAGAGGTCAACAGGGTGTTGACTCCTCAAAATGCGTGATGTGTGTCCGACTGATTATTTCCCGAGCCCACTGTGTGGTTCTGCCACTGTGACTTCGCTTCTTGCAACTTGGGGTACCCAAGCTTTGGGCTTTCACCTTACGAAACCCTGAATTCGCGAGATCCCTAGATCTCTGCCACCTGTCCTCCTCCTGATGGACGGTCCTGATTCACTTCGCAACTTCGCCACTCGCGAAGTTGAAAAACTTCTCTTTCGGACCTCCGATGCCTGAAACGCTGATATGGGTGATTTCACGACATGTGTCCTCCCAATCGGGCGTCTTAGATTTTCCCGCTATTTCGGGACTTCGCCTTTTTCGATTTCGCAAGTCTCACTACAAAGGTTTCGACCCTTCACCTCCCGAAACCCTGAGATGTGATTTCACGAGTGATCCAATGACCCTCGTTGGTTCGGATCCTACGGTCCGATTTTCCCGATCTTGCACTGGACGAATGTTGTCGTAACTCCCCTGCTCCTCTATGAGATGTGAAGGCTTCTGGGACTTCTCGAATCCTCCATGGAGGATTCTGACCATCAAATGCCTCCTTAATGTTTTCTACGAAATGGGCAAGTATGCCTTCACGAAATCAGTCTACCAGCAAGCCAACGTTGTTGCGCCTTCTTCCAATGTTTTAAGGCACAAATTACTTTGAGCTTCCTCCACGACTCGAGTCTTCAACAAGACTCCTGTACACACTCTTTGCGGCGAATCCTTCAATTAATTCAAATAATTGAAGTCCTTTGACTCTGCGCACTCCCTACAACAGTAGTCCTTCAACAATTTCTCAAGTTCACAACCTCGAAGACTTTACTCAGCTTGCGCACACCTTGCACGACTCCTGTGTTAAACTTGCACTTCTGTGAGAATGAGAACAATTGTTATACCTCTTGATCTTTCAGAGATAAATTTTGACTTATATCAACGCACTCCTTGCGAACAAACTTCACTGCACTCCTTGCGGGAATTTTACTCACTCAGGTAGAGAAACAATTGAAACTCATTCCTTACTCTCTCTCAAACTTCAAACACAAAGCATGAAATCATATACATAGCATATAAAACAAATGTATAACAGAAAGTAAACATCCATGAGCATAATAATCAACATGCATACACAGAGAACAAATACGACACCATGAATTTTGAATCGAAGCTCTTTCTATTAATTCAAATCTTTGTACATGGGTGTTTTCAACTACAGTTCTCTGCTCTCTTCTCTATGCTCTATGCTCTATTGACATAATAATCTTTCCACTATATAATGAGGGTGTTTATATCCTGTTTCAGTCTTGCGCTCTAAAATTGTCTAATCTAAGCATTAAATTCTATCTACCTACATTCATTACACATAAAGTCTCCTATCTACTATGGACGAGAGTGGATCGCTCAAGGTCCTTTTACAATAATACATGCATGCCTCCACTTAATGACTTCATTAATATTTTAAAACATTTTAAAAAATGTGCTCGGTGCTTTTCCAGCTGTCTCTTATCTCCGCATTGTCTCACTATTGGCTATGCTTGCATGCCTTGCGATGCTCCTGCATCATACTCCCTCGCTTGAAAAATTTCATGGGCTCCTGTCCATGAGCTCGCGCATGGTCTGTCCATTCTTTTGGATTTCTGCTTTGTTCTCCTAGCTGGCATCTTCAATTGGATGGCCCTTCCACTTGACCAAGTATTCAAAGTATTGCTTTCGTCTAGTCCTCTTACCAACTCTTTTGTCCAGTATGCGCTCCATCTACAGATTTTATACAACTGGCATTTGGTTTGTCCACTAAATCTCTGGTTGTTCACTCCTACTTCTACTTCCTCATCTTTATAAGGGTACAAATCCGAGACATTGAATATCGGAGAAATTCCGATCCCATCGGGTAATTCAATATCATATGCATTTGCCCCAAATTTCTTCAAGACCTTACATGGTCTGATTTTCTTCATCTTCAGTTTATTGTATGTTCCATTCGGAAACCTTTCCTTTCTCAAATGTGCAAGGATCAAATCACCAACTTCAAACTGAATTTGTCTCCTGTGTTGATCTGCTCTCCACTTATATTCTTGGCTCGAACTCTACAATTGTTCCTTCACTTGGCTGTGAAGTTCCTTCATCACCTCTGTGAAATATTTTGCACTAGCGCTCCTAGTCGCAACCTGTTCTGAATCCCTCAGCTTAGAAATTCCTCTTGGTTGCATGCCATAAACAATCTGAAATGGACTCTGTCTTGTGCTCATATTTAGTGAGTCGTTATAAGAAAACTCTGCCTATGGTAATATGTTGTCCCACTGACTGTGGTGTTCTGTCACTAAGCTCCTCAACAAGTCTCCCCAACTCTTGTTCATGAATTTTGTCTGTTCATCCATCTAAGGATGATAAGCTGAAATAAACGACAAGTTTGTTCCCAAGTTTTTCCATAAGGTTCTCCAGAAGTGTCCTACGAACTTGGTGTCTCGATCCGAAACTATGCTCCTTAGTAAGCTGTGAAGTCAAATGACTTCTTTGAAAAACAGGTTCGCAATGTGAGTTGCGTCACTGGTTTTCTGACATGGAATGAAATGTGCCATTTTGGAAAATCTATCCACTACCACAAAGATTGAGTCAAACCCTCTTTGTGTTCTTGGCAACCCCAATATGAATTCCATGCTAACTGCATCCCATGGCCTCTCAGGTATGGGTAATGGTTGATAAAAACCTGCATTCTACCTCTTTCCTTTCGAATGCTGACAAGTTATACATTTGTCCATGAATCTTTTGACATCTGTTCGCATTCCCGGGTAAAAATATGACTCATTCAGCTTTGCAAACATCTTGTCATGACTGAAATGTCCAGCCAATCCTCCATTATGCTTCTCCTTCAGCAAATTCTCCCTCATGGAACATTTTGGAATACAAAGTTGATTACCTTTAAATAGTAATCCTTCCTAGATCATGTATTCTGCCCATTGGCTTCTATTCCTGAGAATTGGATTCTCAGCTGCTTCATATGCATCTTTAAAATCTGGATCATCTTTGTACATGTCCCTGAGATCATCAAAACCCAATGTTTTGACTCTAAACTCCTGCAATAGAAAACATTTCCTGCTCAAAGCATCAACAACTTTGTTAGCAGTTCCAGAAATATGTTTAATCACAAACGTGAAATTTTGCATATATTCAACCCATTTAACATGTCTTTGATTCAACTTCTCCTTTTGAGTCACAAATTGCAATGCATGATTATCACTATACAAGACAAACTCCTTAGGAATCAAATAATGTCTCCATTTCTTCAATGCCTGAATAATAGCATAGAATTCCTTATCATACGTGGAGTATTTTATCTTGGCTTCATTCATCTTCTCACTGAAATATGCTATCGGCCTGTCTTCTTGACTCAAGACTGCCCCTATTGCAAATCCACTTGCATCACATTTTACTTGAAATGTCTTTTGGAAATCAGGCAACACCAAAATTGGTTGTTCCGTAATTTTCCTTTTCAGCAAATTGAATCTTTTCTCAGCCTCTTTCATCCAATGAAAAGACTTGTGCCTCTTCTTCACTATGTCCATCATCAGTGCACTAATTCCACTGAAATTTCTGATGAACTTCCAGTAGAAACTAGCCAATCCGTGAAAACTTCGAACTTCAAAGATATTCTTTGGTGACGACCAATTCTTAAGCACCTCCACCTTATCTGGAACCATCCTCAACTTATCTGCAGAAATAACAAAACCCAAATAAATGAGCTTTGTCTTCATGAATGAGGATTTCTTCATATTTATCAGTAGCTTCTCTTGTTGTAGCCTCTGCATCACTGTAGCCAAATGTTTCAGATGTTCTGCCTCTGTTTTACTGAAAATAAGTATGTCATCAAGATACACAATGACAAATTTTCCGATGAACTCCTTCAGGACTTCATTCATCAACCTCATGAAAGTACTTAACGTGTTTTTTAAACCAAACGGCATAACAAGCTATTCATACAACCCTTTGTTAGTCTTGAAGGCTGTCTTCCATTCATCACCTTCTCTCATACGAATCTGGTGATATCCACTTTTCAAATCAATCTTTGAAACAAATTTGGCTCCACTCAAGCAATCCATCAGATCATCCATCCTTGGCAATGGAAATCTGTACCTAATGGTTATTTTTTTGATTGCCCTCGAGTCAGTACACATCCTCTAGCCTCCATCTTTCTTTGGACTGAGTACTGTTGGAACAACACATGGACTCAAGATTTCTCTCACCAACCCCTTGTCCATTAAATCCTGGACCTGTCTTTTGACTTCTTCATTCTCCTGTGGCATCAATCTATACGTTGCTTTGTTTAGCAAACTGGCTCCAGGTATGAGATCAATTTGATGACTTATACTTCTAATAGGTGGCAAAGAACGAGGTAGTTCGTCCACTACTATGTCAGGGAACTCTTCTAACAGTTCCTTAACCTCTTTTGGTAAATCATCTACCCTTCTGCTGGTTAAAACAATCTTTGGCTTCCTGACCACAACGAATTGTGGTTCCTCCTTCTTCTTAACCTCTGTAAGAAGTTCCTTCCCACTCATGAGAAGTACAATGTTTCTTACTTCAGGTTTTATTTCTTTATCTTTGATCGGCAACAGCATGTGAGTTCTCCCATTTTTCTCTAGGGTGTATGTGTTCATTCTCCTGTCATGAATCAAATTCTTGTCATATTTCCATGGTCTACCCAGCAATAGATGACAAACATCAATAGGAATAACATCACAGAGTATTTCATATTTATACCCTCCTATTTTAAACTCAACTAAACATTGTTTAGTGACATTTACCTGATGTCCTTTTTGTAACCACGAAACTTTGTATGGGCTTGGATGATCAATCATCTCCAGCTCCAGTTTTTCTACCATATCTGTTGAAACGATATTGTTTGTGCTACCACTATCCACAATGACCTTGCATACCCTGTCCTTGGTCTTGCAAGCAGTCCGAAAAAGTATGCTCCTTTGGACCGAACTCTCCACTTCCTTCTCTGGTGTCAAAATAACTTTTCGCATCATCAATGATCTTCCGCCTTCAGCATCCTCTGCCTCAACATTTCGCCTCTGTGCTTTGGCAATGTGAGTCTCTCCTTCCTCTTTCTTCTTGTCTAGACATTCATAATAATTGTGTCCGACCCTTCCGCACGTGAAGCATTTTATCACTCCACCTATTCCTCTTCCTCTACCTCTAGTACGAGGAAAATTTTTGTTATCAACATACTCTCCTCTCTGATCAACATATTGCCTTCTCTGTCCAGCATATTTCCCTTTTTGTGAGCTTCCACCTCTCTCAATCTGAGGTTTCTTCCAGTCTTCCTTGGGTTTCTGATTTCTATCTTGGACGACTGATTTTCCCCTAGCTTGACTTCTGCCTCGGCCTCTTTGAACTTGTTTTTGGCTCATCTTCTCTTCCGCCTTTAGAGCCATTTGATAAGCATATTCCACCGTTTGGATGGTCATCATGCTCATCTCATCCTGAATTGCGTATCTCAGGCCATTCATATACCTGGCAACATTTTCATCATTACTTTCACGATGACCTGCTCTAATGTTCAGCCTGTATAACTCTTCAGTATACTCCTTTACTGTCATCATCTTCTGTCTCAAATTATGCATTATCTGAAACAGAGTAATCTGATAATCCCTGGGAATGAATTTCACTTTCATCTTTGCAATCATCCTATCCCAACTCTTGATTTTTTGCTTACCTTGGCAGTGTATGTCATCTTGCAATTCATCCCACCACAATGATGCATGTCCTTTAAGTCTTGTGATAGCATGTTTGAACTTCTTGTCTTCCTCGACATCTTCATAGTCAAAATATGTGTCCAGATCTCTAATCCAATCTAGAATCTCTTCAACATCCAAGTTTCCCTCATAAACTGGAATGTCCATTTTGGCTCTTGCACTCATTCTTGCAACAGCTTTAATCAAGTGTTCATTTGCTGCATCTTCTGCTACAATTTCTTCTTCTTCATTTCCAACGTCATCTTCTCTTTCGGACTCACTGACATCTCCAATATCAGTTGTGCACCTTTGTTTTATTTCCACATCCACAAGTCTGGCACGAATGTCATGTAGATCTCTTTCCACTTCTGGATTTTGCACCTGCTTGCCCCTTCCTTTTGGCATTTCCCTATCCTCTGGCGGATCGGGTGTTTGCCTGTCTCTTTTCCTCGACGGCATGGTTAAAATTCCTTCTCGCTTTTCCTGCCTGAAATATACAAACAAGAATCAGGCTCTGATACCAGATGGTGCAGACCCACTCAGCGCTCAGGTTGAGGATCTGCTTATAGGATTGTTCTATATGCCCTTCGAGCTGGATCGACTCTTTTGGATTCTCTGCTAGAATCCCCTTTCAAATCAATCCACAGGTCCTTTTCCGCGGCTTGCAATTTCGCGAGTTCGCGAGTCGTGACTTTCGACTCTTCCTCTGCGATCTCACGATACCCGAGATCATGAAATGGGTATAACTCTCCCTTTGTCAGTGCCCTCCTTGTGTGACCACCAGCTAGGCTATGCACTAGCACCTTTCACCTCTCGCATGTTCGCGAGTTCAAAGGTTCGACCTTTGGCACCTTCTTTTCCAAACCCCCAAGAGGCGAGATTTGACCTTTCTCCTCTCATTCTCGCTACTCGTGACTTTGTGAGTCGAACGCTTGAACCTTCGTCCCTTTATCTCCCGAGTCCCCGAGATGCGAGAGGTCAACAGGGTGTTGACTCCTCAAAATGCATGACATGTGTCCGACTGATTATTTCTTGAGCCCACCGTGTGGTTCTGCCACGTGTCTCTTATGTACAACCTCGACACTTCATGACTTCGCTTCTTGCAACTTGGGGTACCCAAACTTTGGTCTTTCACCTTACGAAACCCCAAATTCGTGAGATCCCTAGATATTTGCCACCTATCCTCCTCCTAACGGATGGTCCTGATTCACTTCGCAGCTTCGCCACTCGCGAAGTTGAAAAACTTCTCTTTCGGACCTCCGATGCCCGAAACCTCAATACGAGTGATTTTGCGACACATGTCCTCCCAATCGAGCGGCTTATATATTCCCTCTATTTCGGGACTTCACCTTTCGCAATTTCGCGAGTCTCGCTACAAAGGTTTTGAACCTTCACCTCACGAAACCCCGAGATGCGATTTTGCGAGTGATCCAATGGCCCTCGTTGGTTCAGATCCTACGGTCCGATTTTCCCGATCTTGCACTGGATGAATGTTGTCGTAACTCCCCTACTCCTCTGCGAGATCTGATGGCTTCCGGGACTTCGTGAATCCTCCATGGAGGACTCTGACCGTCAAATGCCTCCTTAATGTTTTCTGCGAAATGGGCAAGTATGGCTTCACGAAATCGGTCCACCAGCAAGCCAATGTTGTTGCGCCTTCTTCCAACGTTTTAAGGAACAAATTCCTTTGAGCTTCCTCCACGACTCAAGTCTTCAAGAAGACTCCCGCACGCACTCCTTGCGGATAATCCTTCAATTACTTCAAAGAATTGAATTCCTTCGACTTTGCGCACTCCCTGCAGTAGTAGTCCTTCAACAATTTCTCATGTTCACAACCTCTAAGACTTTACTCGGCCTACACACACCTTGCACGACTCCTATGTTAAACTTGCACTTCTGCGAGAATGAGAACAATTGTTATCCCTTCTGAGATTTTAGAGATAAACTTTGACTTCTGTCAACGCACTCCTTGCGGACAAACTTCACTGCACTCCTTGCAGGAATTTTACTCACTCAGGCAGATAAACAATTGAAACTCATTCCTTAATCTCTCTCAGACTTCAAACACAAAGAATAAAATAATATACACAGCATATAAAGAAAATGTATAACATAAAGTAAACATCCATGAGCATAACACTCAACATGCATACACAGAGAACAAATACGACACCATGAATTTGAATCGAAGCTCTTTCTATTAATTCAAATCTCTGTACATGGGTGTTTTCAACTACAACTCTCTGCTCTCTTCTCTATGCTCTATGCTCTATTGACATAATAATCTTTCCACTATACAATGAGGGTGTCTATATCATGTTTCCCTCTTGCGTTCTAAAACTGTCTAATCTAAGCATTAAATTCTATCTACCTACATTCATTACACATAAAGGATCCCATCTACTATGGATGAGAGCAGATCGCTCAAGGTCCTTTTACAATAATACATGCATGCCTCCACTTAATGACTTCATTAATATTTCAAAACATTTTAAAAAATGTGCTCGGTGCTTTTCCAGCTGTCTCTTATCTCCGCGTTGTCTCGTTGTTGGCTATGCTTGAACACCTTGTGATGCTCCTTCATCATCTACACACCCTATACACAGACAACCCGTGTATGCATCAGAAACTTGGGTTTCTGAAGTTTCGAGAATTTTTCCATCAAGATATTCGATATTGTCGAAACTTTGATGCATCCATGAGATCATCCTCATGCTCTCTTTATCATAATAGATATTCAGTCATGCTTAAGAGATCCATACCAAAGATGCTCTCACAAGAAGCTCTTCATCAATACTCGAAAAGATATTCACAAGAATCTCTCCATTGATCCACAAAAAGGATGATCTACAAGAGACCATAGCTATCTTATTTATACTTTCATATTCTAGGTCACTTAACCCATTTTTAGGTTACTTAACCCATTTCTAGGTTACTTAACCTATTTTCCATATTTTAGGGTTAACCACTTTCCATGAATAGAACATTCTCCAATACTTTATCATTTAAATATTCCTTTTTTATTTTGTCACTTCTCTTTATTGTTTAAATAATCCATCTTGATTTTGTCACTTTACTTTATCATTTAAATCATTATTTATTCTTTTAGGTCACTTTGACTTCTTTGACCTTGGGGGCTTCAAGCCTTCATATGAGGGTCCTCCAACTTCATAAGGATATAACTCTCAAACCATGAGGAGTTATGTGACATTCCACATACCACCAAAAATGGCACGACAAGCACTATCCATATAGGATAGTTTCAGCAACAAATTCATTGATCTTCGTCTCATTATTCCACATATAAGCATGGGCCCTCCAACCATTCTTCTAGGATAAATCAATTTGCAAAGCGTCTTACCGTGAGGGATTTCACCATAAGGGGACCAGTTTGGATTTCATCCATTTATGCACCTTATCAATCATGATAAGACAATAATGGTTCATCTTTGCATCAATTCACCACTGCATCATATACATCAACTATGCATCATTTATCAATGACAACTCATTGATCCATCATATCAATGATCGATCTTTATCAATTGGTTTCCACTTTGACATCTATCATTATCATCAAGGACAATACATATTCATTACATCAATCATCAATCAATCAATCACTTGACATCAATCAATCAAACCATTGGCATCAATGACAACATGATCCAACAATCACTTCAAATTTTACAAGGGCTCCCACACCTGGGATAATGACCCACAAAAAAATACAAAAAATTATGAACAGTACCTACAAACCCTAGAAACCCCAGATCTATTGTATGACCTCGGATTTTCATGTTTCTCGAGATGTACATGCTTTTCCTTAAGCAAAAACCGCACATATATGTGCCTGTCTCCAATGATACCCATGTACACACACTCAAATACTGCATGGAAATCCATAAATGGCATGATCCTATTTTTGTGGCTCCAATCAATTGAAAATCACTTGCGATTGTCCCTATTACGTCTTCTCCTTGACCTAATCTCTATATGGAAGTCCTTCTCCACCTATCCAAGATCTCCTTGAATCGTAGTCCTTTAGGATCCAATCCTCTAAGCATAATTCCTTCTCTTATCTATAACAATGTATCAAGTCATGTTTTTTCTCCTTCACCCTAGTCTTGCTTTTATAATATTGAGTTACAACCTAACCCTAATCTCTAAAGTGATTGACGGTTGAGATTATTTCTCACCTTACTTGAGATCAATGGCTATTATTTAATTCAACAATGTTAATTAAAGAATTTATTTAAATAAAACTCAACTCTATAATAAAAGTACTTTACTTTAATAATTAATTGAAGTAAAGTAAAGTCTCAAGGTAGAAAGCTTTGGATGACCTCCACACATCTAGACACTTAAACCTATGTGGCAGATAGAAGCCAATGATGGTTGTCCACACTACCAATGGACAAATTTAAACAAATATTCATTAAGTTACAATAAAATATAAATAATACTTATCTCACATTTTTCTATCTATGGATTTTAATAAGTTTGATAAGGCCATTCATATTCCATCTTACTAAGGGTGCTAGTTTACATTCATCTTAACACCAAATTTATTATGCAAGCACCAAGAGGAATCAAATCCCTTGAGGTGTAAATATAAGCATAAAATTTGAGGAAAGGTTTGTACCTCAATGGATTTGATCCCTCTTCATACTTGATATATCTAGAGTTAATATGGATCTAGGCAAGTTCTAGTTGCAATCGACTACATCAAAACACTTGCTTGGGCCATGGGGATTCCTAGTGTTATTTCACACTTGATGTAATTGGAACTTCCTTTTAGAAGGAACTATATGGATACAAATTATCATCATTATGTATATGTATATGTATATGTATATGTTTTAGATGAATTTTATCCTTTCAAATTTACTAAGTAACATCTATAACAGATAGAAATTATAATCAAGCATGTCACTTCAAAAGTTAAATTGAGAATGAAGTGAATAATGATAAAGTGCAATGTTGAATGATGAAGGAGATAAATGAAAAGAAATTAATAGGATGTATATGATAAATAAAAAATAGATTACATAATGATAAATCTCAATCTATCTTCTCTAGAATGTCTTATAGCCACATTTTCTAGCTTTCCAATCTTTACATATCCATCATATGATAAAGGAGGTTGAAGTTGAAGACCATCTAAACCTTTAACCCAATATATTGTAGCAAAGGCCATATCTTTCCCCTTGTGTTTCTTTTTACATCCTCAATATTTACATCATCCATTTATTCATTATGGGAGGACACGATAATGTGAATTATTGTACCGTGATTGTAGGAAAAACCGCGTAATAAAGAGATGACTAAATATATATATCATAGATGTCAATCATTAAAAAGAAATGATACATACACAATGTTGAAATCAATGAATGAAACATTGAAATCAATGCACCAAAATCAATTGCATCCATTGTACAAACACTGAAATCAATGTAGCAACCAACTTAGTTAGAAAGTATCAATTTTATAAATATTAAAATATGCAATATATGGTTCTATTGGTTGGATCATTGTTGTCAATATGAGTAATAGGTCCAATCTCTATAATTACATTATCTAACCCTCTATTACTTTTTTTTTTGTTGATATGGTCTTCATCATGCTAATTTTGTAATTCTGGAAATAAATTGTGTATGGAGTTTTTGAAACATCCAACGTTTCGAGTGGACACTCCACCCATCATCACGACTGTTGAATCAATGAGTATGAAAAGAGAGTTAGGGTGGGGGGTATATAAAGGTGAAGATAAAATGACTAAGGATAGACATAATCATTATAAATCAACTATTGTGAAAAAAACAGAGTTATTTTTTTATTATTAATAAGGTAAAAGTATATAATAAAAAGCTAAATTTTAAAGCTAAGAGAATAGTTAATCAATAATAATACAGTTAATAAATAATAATTATTAAATAATAATATAGTTAATAATAATTATTTAATTGAAATTAGTTAGAGGCTAGAAATTGAAATATAATTGAAAAAGAGAGTTATTTTGTTATTATTAATTAATGTATAAAAGGTTAAACTAAGAGGATATTTAATCCATAATAATTTTTGAATAACAATATAATTAAGAGTAATTAATTATTGGAATTAGTTAGAGTTTAGGTAGTGTTGACAAAAAAGAATAATTAAAAATAATAAAAAAATTAAGGGATTTAGGAAGGTAGAAAATCAGTTAAAGAAGAGAATCTGTGAATAGAGCACAAGTTAAATAACAAATTCAAAAGAATGGTTAGTTCATAATAATTATTAATTATTAATTATGCAATTAATATTAATTATGTAATAGTCCTCAAGGTCTAGAGCAGTCGGTGAGGGAGTGCATTGTTAAGACACTCCGTAAGTGAAAGTCACCAGTTCGAAACCCTTGGGGACACCTCAAATCTAGTCATGTTAAGGGTTGGTATGGTCTAGGTCGGGTGCGATCCCTGGGTGATTTTGACAGCTTAGATGCCCCTGGTTCATGACATCTCAGCCATAGGCCATTCCCACAAGTCATGGATTTAAGGTGGAACATGAAAGCCATAAGAAATTTTAGTTTGATTGTTTGATGTGGTGAATGATAGGTTTCCAGGATTAGCTAAGTTTATACCCGTCTTCATGGTTAAAAATTGTTAGGATGTTTTTCAATTTTGAGAGCTTCGTGTATGAATCGAGAAGAGTAAAGGGGTGTTGAGGCCATGATTCTCATTTTTTCAAAACAAATTAGATGTTTAAAATTGAAAGTGTGTTTAGAAATAGCTTATTAGAAATGCGAATGTGGGTTGTGTCAGCTATGTGTTCTTTGAGGTGATATTTGAAGGATATCCTAGTTTGGCCAATGTATGATTTGCCACGACAGTAGGTAATTTGGAAACTCATGGGCCAAGAATTGGGTCAGATTTATCCTTCGCATATATGAAGGATTGTTTGAAAGTTTTGAAAGGATTGAAGATGGTTTTGATATTAGTTTTAACAATAATTTTGGATATGTGATCCATAGTTCCTTGGATGCAGGGGAGAGAAAGGAGAGTTGTGGGTGGGGTAGGGGAGAGGAGGAAGAAAAGTTTGACTTAGGGTTGTGGGCTAAGAGAAAATATTTGCTAATTTGAGAGGAGGTGTAGCCTTGGAAAGAAGGGCCTTGGTTAGGTGGGATTTTTCTTTCTCCGAAAATTGGGGGTCAAAGATTCAGATGGCTCGAGTGACAAGAGTTTTGAGGACAATGAAATTTTGAGCAGGATAGTGATGGGATTGGGAGTGAAGGTGTCGGTCAGTATGAGTATTTTTGCGATAAACCTGGTGGGTAAGGGAACCATTAGGGAGGTGAGAGATGAGAACATCGAGAAAGGGGAGGGAATTGTCCTTCTCCAATTCCAAAATGAATTGGATATGGGGGGAAATGTTATTTAAATGGTTGAGGAAGGAATTCAGTGAGGAGATACCATGAGGCTAGATAATGAAAGTTTCATTGCCGAATCTAAACCATCATTTAGGTTTGAGATGAAAGTTGTTGAGGGTTGAGGTCTCAAAGTGCTACATGAAAATGTTAGCAACCACAGGGGATAGAGAAGACCCCATGGTTGTTCCTTAAGTATGTTCATAGCAAGTACCTTTAAAGGTGAAGAAGATGGAATCAAGGAAGAATTTCTTCAACGTTAAGAATTTCATTTTTTCCATTCTTATTATTGGTCAATTGTCATTTGTTGAAATTGAATATGTCGATATTCTCTTTCTCATTCAAAATTTCATTTTCTCTGTTTTTGTTGTTGGTCAACTGTCATTTGTTGTGACTAAATTTTTCGATATACTCTTTGCCATTCAATTTTTTTTATTTTTTTTCTTGTTGTTGGTCAACTATCGTTTGTTGTGATTAAATTTTTCACCGTGCTCTTTATTGTTCACTTCTCTATCTTCTTACATCCTCAACATTGACATCATCCATTTCCTCATAATGAGAGGACATGATAACATAAATTATTGTACCATGATTGTAATGGAAACTCTGTAACAAAGAGAGGAGATAAAATATATCATAAATGTTAACCATTAAAAAGAAATGATACATAGACAACACTAAAATCAATTCACAAAACATTGAAATCAATGCACTAAAATTGATTTTATCCGGTACAAACAACAAAACCAATGCATAATAATAAGAGCAATGTAATAAACAATTTAGTAAAAAATTATCAATTTTAAAACACTAAAATCTATGCAATAAATACATGAAACATTGAAACCAATTCATTAGAGTTGATTTTACCGATTGTATTTGTATTGTATAGACATTAAATCAATGCACTAATATCCATTGTATAGACATTAAATCAATGGACTATAATGTAGTAAACAACTTACTCCATTGCAAAAACACTTGTTGGCACAGGGGCAGACCCAGGGTTCAGCGCTACAACAATGCACCAACAAAGCCCTATCTACCGGCCCTTTCGGAAACACCTACGAAGCAGATGAAGTCTCACCTGAGGTAGAGGCAGGGGTGGTTGCAAGACTCAGGTGCCTGCAACCTTAGCTGGGACACAGATATGTTATTGTACTACTTAATAAATCACTTGGCACCATCAGTTCCTCAAGATGCAATCAATATCCACTTCACTAATAAAATAGGGCTTTGCAACATCCACACTAATCTAATGTATCTAAGAACTTAGCATAGGTAAATGGATAAGATCAAATAGATAAAGCACTAAGCATAGCCAAATAGATCAGATCTAACATTCTTAGATATAATAAGCACAAAGCATAAGTAGATCTATCTAATCATATCAAAGCACTTAGCAAATAACATGTGAACACATCAAGACAAGGAACAAAGCAACATAACACAGTATTTACATGTCTCACCTCCACCCTGGGGCTACGTCCACCAACTGTTCTTCTTTATTGTCTTCAGTCAATCGGTTACAAGCACGGAGCCTCAAAACCCTTACTCCGCACAGAACATAAGATTTGCATAGCTCACTAGATCCTTCTTCATTTAATTACAAGACTAATCCTTCCACGATCTGCTACAAGGACCTGCACTTAGCTCTACAAGTCTCTTACAATCATGCACAAATCACTTACAGACTCTACTTTCACTTAGCATACATTCCCATCACATAGATGCACCACTACTTCTATATAGCCTAAGCATCTATTTATATATAAAAAATAGGCCTAAACATGGGTAAACCCATGGGCCAATGTCCCATTCCCATTACATATTCCCACATCCCAAAAAGGGGTCGAGATCCTTTGATCTCCGCTTCATCTTTCGCTCCTCCTTCAACAGGTTGTCGAAGTCCTAAAATAAGTCAACATGACCAAGAATATCCCAAAACTTGGTTAAGGGCCAACAAGCCCCCAACACTCACCTGTGACTCGTCCCGAGTCACTCTAGTCTGATCAGTTCTTCTTTGAATGCCTCGAGTTTGGTTCAAGTGTCTTTGACCTATTGCTTTGTGATGGCCTCTTGATCATCGAACTCCTGGATCACTGCGTCATTCATTGGCCCGTCTAGGCGCTATTCTGTTGTGGTGACAACATGTTCTAGCTCTGCTCCTCAACTTTCAACCTCTGTAAACAACTGATAGGCCTTATCTTGCACAGGTTGGAGTCATTGATTTATTTCCATAACTTTTCTCTGGATCGTATAGATTTGTTGTTGGGTGATGTGTTGCTCTTGATATCTCTTCGTTATGTCTACAGATGTTAGGGCCTTCATCTGCACCTGTAGTGTATCTGTGTGTTGCTTCGCTTCCTAGAGCTATGACTCTAGTGCATGTAACTCTGGGTTCTCAGTGAGATTATCATATGTTTGGGCACTGTAGTTACTCAACTACTTGCACTCCAGGGAAAGAGCCTTCAATCTCTCAACTACGTTGTGGGCAGTTGCTTCCCTTTGATCTCTTACATCTTGTAGGGTCTCGGGCACTGCGCGTACCTCCAAATCTACTATGCATTGTTGTAGTTGTTGAATCACTTCTTCAAGTTGTGCCGCCTACTCTGGGACTCTCTCTTTGGCCTTTACTTCTACAACTATCACAGAGCAAAGTGCTCTGTTGATCCTTTCCTTTACTTTGAGTTTCTCTGCGAGCAACTGTTCCTTGCTTTGTTGCAGTTGTGCTCTTTCTTCATCCCACTTCGCTTGGAGAGAAAGCTTTTCCCATTCTGCAGCACTGTGTTTCTCTAGAAGGTCTTCTTGTACTTGTGCTGAAGCATGGGTGGCTTACGTTTTTTCCTCTTTTGCTCGTTGAAGGCAAGCTTCGACTGTATCAGCAATTTGGTGGAGTTGAGTTGACTCATCTCCCAATTCTGGTGTTTCCAATGGAAAAGGTGTAGTGGGAACTGCGCAGCTGGACTGTAGTGCCTGTTGCACCCCTTGAAGTTCAAAATTAATTCAATTGTAGATCTTGTTATCGCTCAATTTGTAGTCTAGGTCATTTAGCTGAAAGGTAAGGATCAAACTGGCGTAACAGGAGCTTCCCCACCCACTGTCACCTCGATGGGGGGCTCTTTCTATTTAGGGTGGCTAATCCCAAGGGAGACGTCCCTAGGTAATCTGGGGTGTTTAAAGGAAAAGGGTCTAAGGATTAAGGCTCAAAGGTTAGAGTAGGTTTTCCTTTCACAGATTACCACCAAGAAGGTAGTCAATGAGAAGATGAACCACAAAATAGGCACATGTTTGCAAGACAAAGAAACAATAAAGCTAATATATGCAAATAGTGGTTAATGCTTCAATTGTCAATGACTATCAATATGTAATACACATGAGCATAAATAATAGTAATTATTGACGAAGTCAATGATTGCAATAAAGGCTATGGCTTATAATACTACTTCTCAATAAATACAGAATGATATAGCATCAATATAGATAATCAACCCTTGATTTAACACAATGCTTTAGATATCATTAAATGCTCACATATAATAGACTTGTTGCATCACTATACTAAGGGTGACATCAGCTTTGTTCTAGGGTTAGTTAGATAGGCAAGGAAGTCAACGTTTTGCAATTTGGCCAATGGAAATTATCAATACTTCAATGTCTATCACTTAGATGACAAAACCACAATGTTTTATATCAAACAAGAGTTCAAAATGGGCATGATGTCATCATAAGTCTAGGGTTAGTGAGACGTTAGGGTTAGTTAGGGTTTGGAATTTAAGAAGTTTAAAAGTGTTGTTTTGACACAAGAATCTCAACGTTGGAGTTCTAGACTAGTGCCTTAGGGTATAATGGAGTCAAGGAGCAAGTGCTAAGTCTCGGGAGAATCTAAATTCAAGGACAAGAGAGTTAGGCTTTCTAGTGCTGCAATGGCAGGGCCACAAACTCAAAACCCTAAGGGGAGGAGGCTCATTTCGGTGTTGCTTAAGCAAGGCCTCATGCTCCTCCCTCTTTCTTTAAAAATCCTTGGCAAAAACGACTAGCTTCAAAACATAAATCTAGGGATGAAAAGTGTTTCAAAGACAAGGCCTTTCAAACCCTAAAAGTCAAAACCCTAGGTGTAAACTCAATTAGGCCTAGGACGTCTTCCTTCTTCAATTTATTCTTCAAAACTAACTCAGAAGAAGGAGAATTAGTGTAGCAATGGCTAGGCTATATTCTCCTTAATCAATGGCTAAAACAAGTCTTCTATCATGGGGACATGAAGCAAGAACCTACTTGTGTGCTTGCCACCTAGGGTTTCAATGATAATAACAATGTAACCATAAATGTAAGAGATTTAACCTACAACCATTCATTCAAGAAGTTTTGCATGAGAAATGCACTTACAAATCAATGAAGAGCTTATCAAACCCTAGTTGTAAACCTTCCAATGATAGAAAACACCATAAACATGCCAAATATGATCCTCCACAAGAGTAGCACCTCACTTCCAAGAGAAAAATACCAAAGCAAAAGACTAAAAATGATCCTCTCACAAGAGAGTGAGTTCTTTTATGTTTCAAATGAGGTCCAACGTCCTCTATTTATACCAATATTATGACCTTTAATTACAAAAATAGGTCATTAAAACAGCCGACAAGGCTGACTAACAATATTACAATGTTTGTCACATTAAATGCTAAAAATGTCACAATATGAGCTAAAAAGGAGACGTCAGGCCCCTCTGAGGGAGACGTTGGCCCTTTTTGGGCAAGATCAGCATCCAGGAAGCAAAA
>JZKD02S0502852.1:79507-91597 GCA_000966675.3 Picea glauca | reverse complement strand
TTAAGATTAGAACTGATAAGGAAAAGATCAAGGAATTTCAGAAAACAATAAAATAATTAAAGAAGGAGAAGACGCAGATAGAACAGTGGAATGCTCGCCAGTAAGAAAGGATTCAAGGACTTAAAAAGAAGAAGAAAGAGCAAAGGGCATTGCTCAAAGAACTCAGGGAGATTAATTTCAGACTCTACTGGCACAATGTTGTGCTAACCACAAAGCTCAAGCAAAAAAACGCCAAAGCCACTGCTTTGATTATATCCTAAAGGTAACATGGAGATTTGTTACAATCATGTTTAAATGTTTTCCAGGAAATATGGCAAAGCCTACTCGTTTTGGTCAATGAAATGCTAAGACTTCGATCTGTTTTACAGAATCAAACAAATTCCTATTTTGTAGAGTCAAATGTAATGCTGGCAATAGTTGCTATATCAAGCTGTTGAGCTGTGATCTATTTTGGGGTAGTAGAAGCTCTTTTTGGGTGAAATACCTTAGGAGTTAGATACTTTTCGATTCTAAGTCATTAAAGGCTATACTAGATGATAGGATCTGGAAGTTTTATAGATAGTTTAAATAGACAGAAGAAAGACCATGTTTTGGTCGAAAAATTGGAGATCCAGAGAACCTTTTTGTGGAACTCATTGTAAAAGGCATTCATGTTCAATTGACACTTAATAGCAAAGGCATATGGATAGTTAGACCTTCTTTTTTATAGTCTGTTATTTCTTTATTCATGCTTGAATTTATTATTCAGATTGCAATGCATTTTGATTCTTGATTGTTAATTTATACAGTGAAAATTTTGCTGTAGAGATAATTTTCAAGTTATGATATCAAGCTGATAGTCTTGTTTCTTTATGATATAATGAGACGAGAACTCTTGTGAAGTTGACAAACTGAAGACTTCATCTTCCTTTTTCTTAAATTGGTTTAGTGTTCACCATTGCGACCTGCAACCTGCGACCCCTTCCAACCTGTCCTCAATTTTAAGAGTGTTCACCATTGCGACCTGCCCAAATAAAAAACAAAAATCTGCAACAACAAATCTATTGTACCACCAATCTGCAGTTGCTTGTGTCATTAAGAAGATGACCCTTCTTTCTCTTCAAAGCCTCAGCTCTGATACCGTGTCAATTTTATGCATCTAATTTCAGATCTGAAAATTACTTCCAAGTGACCCAGACAGTAAACCCTAGGGTTTTATCACTGAATAATTTTACATTGAAATTATGACAGAAAATTACAACAACGGAAACATAAAGATGATAGAGAAAATGTCCATGCACATGAGACAAAATTTTTGTTTTGTAAACTTTCAAATTCATATTTTTTTGAGGGAAAAAGCAACCCTCCCAACAATTCACAAAATTACCAAATCTGAGGACAAAATCAGTCCTCTCAAAATCAACAAAACCAAATTCAACAAAATCTCAGAAAAATTCCTAACTTACAAATCTGCTGACGTTACATGTACGGATTGCCGACGTCAGCTTGTACGGACTATCACCTTCCCAAAAAAGCCTCACACGTGCGGCCTTGCTATTCCTGCTGTACGACTGTCACACGTGTGACTGTACAGACCTGCTGCTTCCACACGTGTGACTGTACACACCTACTGCTTCCACAAGTGTGGTTGTACCTTATCCTCACACGTGCAACATGTCTTCTTCCTCACATGTGTGGCTATCCTCTCACATGTGTGACCTCTCTCTTGGTTGAAAACAGAAAAAAAGAATGTCCAAGAAACCTAGATTTGCCAAAATTGCATAATTTCCCTTGTTGAAATCACCAAGCTCCCTAGCACAAGTGCTCACTCACTTATGCTAACTCCATAATGTCACAATGAGATTGTCACAATCTCTCNACATATATGTGTTAAGTGAAATTGGAAATGAAAAGTGTTGTCTAGGAAAGGAAGATGAAATTTGGCTATGACATAGAAGAATGGGTCACATGCATTTTGATAACCTTGTCAAAGTTAGCAAAAGAGAAGAAGTCAAAGAAATGTCCCATATCACGAAACCAACCAACACTTTATGCAAGCATTGTCAACAAGGAAAACAAACAAAGACCAGGTTCAAATTAAAGAAATATTCAATAACAAAACCACTGGAAATTGTGCACACTAATCTAGTTGGACCAACTACAACAAAGAGCTTAAGAGGTGAAAAATACTTTATGTTATTAGTTGATGATTATACAAGAATGATTGTAGTTTGCTTTCTCAAAAACAAGTCAGAAGCTTTTGAAAACTTCAAGATCTACAAGGAAATGATTGAAAATGAGATGGATTCAAGAATCAAATGTTTGAGATCTGATAATGGAGGAGAGTTCACTTCAAAGGAATTTATGGACTATTGTAGCAATCATGGAATAAAAAGACAATTTTCCGTTGCTAGGATACCTCAACAGAATGGAGTTATTGAAAGAAAGAACATGACAGTACAAGAAATGGCTCGAACAATGCTAATGGATTTCGAATTGATAGATATATTTTGGACATAGGTAGTGCATACAACAATTCACATTCAAAATAGAGTAATGCTTAGAAACAATACTGATAAAACTCCCTACGAGCTATGGAAAGGAAGACCAACAAATGTGAAGCATTTTAGAGTTTTTAGAAGCAAATGCTACATAAAAAGAGAAGATGACAGAATGAGAAAGTTTGACTCTCGTGTGGACAAATGAATACTTATTGGTTACTCAAGTACAAGGAAAGAATACAAGTGTTACAATCTAAGATTGAACAAAGTTGTGGAAAGAATCAACGTAACAATTGATGAAACAGACAGACAAGAATCAAAGGAAGAAGAAAAAAAAAATCAATGGAACAACTTTTCGAAGAAGAAGATGAAAAAGAAGTAGAAGAGGAAGATGAAGATGAAGATGAAGAGAATATGACAGAAGCAGAAGAGCAAGTTCATAAAGTATCTCCAAAGACACCTAGCAAACGAGTACAGAAGAATCATCCTTCAGATCAGATTATTGGAAACAAAGATGCAGGAGTTGAGACTAGAAGAAAAATCCATTCACTAGAACAAACACATATAGTACTCTTATTTACAATTGAACCAAACTTATTTGAAGAAGCCTACAAGGATGAATTTTGGAACAAGGCCATGGATGAAGAATTGAATCAAATAGAGAAAAATGACACTTGGGAATTGGTTCCAAGACCAAATAATAAGAATGTGATCGACACAAAATGGGTTTTTAGGAATAAATTGAATGAATATGGACAGGTTACAAGGAATAAAGCTAGATTGGTATGTAAAGGATATGCACAGATTGAAGGAATAGACTTTGAAGAGACATTTTCCCCAGTTGCTAGAATGGAAGCAATCCGTTTACTTTTAGCTTATGTGTGCTCCAAAAATGTTAAAGTATATCAGATGGACGTAAAATCAACTTTTTTGAATGGGAAACTTGAAGAAGAAGTCTACATTGAACAACCAAAAGGATTTCAATTGTCAGAGAACACATACTATGTATGTAAATTAAAGAAGGCCTTGTATGATCTAAAACAAGCTCATAGAGCATGATACTCCAGACTGGATAAGTATCTGCAACAGGCAGGGTTCANCACCTAGTAAACGAGTATAGAAGAATCATCCTTCAGATCAGATTATTGGAAACAAAGATGCAGGAGTTGAGACTAGAAGAAAAATTCGTTCACCAGAACAAACACACCTAGCACTATTATCTACAATTGAACCAAATTGTTTTGAAGAAGCTAGCAAGGATGAATTTTGGAATAAGGCCATGGATGAAGAATTCGATCAAATAGAGAAAAATGACACTTGGGAATTGGTTCCAAGACCAAAGACTAAGAATGTGATCGACACAAAATGGATTTTCAGGAATAAATTGAATGAAGATGGACAGGTTACAAGGAACAAAGCTAGATTGGTATGTAAAGGATCTGCACAGATTGAAGGAATGGACTTTGAAGAAACATTTTCCCCAATTGCTAGAATGGAAGCAATCTGTTTACTTTTAGCTTATGCATGCTCCAAAAATGTTAAACTATATCATATGGACGTAAAATCAACTTTTTTGAATGGGAAACTTGAAGAAGAAGTCTACATTGAACAACCAAAAGGATTTCAGTTGTCAAAGAGCACAGACTATGTATGTAAATTAAATAAGGCCTTGTATGGTCTAAAACAGGCTCCTAGGGCATGGTACTCCAGACTGGATAAGTATCCGCAGCAGGCAGGGTTCATAAAAGGAAGTACAAACAACAAACTCTACATCAAGGTAAGTCAAGGTAATATTTTATTAATTGAAGTTTATGTTGATGATATTATTTTTGGTAGTGATGATGACAGTTTAAGCCAGAAATTTGCAAAAGACATGCAGAATGAATTTGAAATGTCGTTACTTGGAGAACTATCCTTCTTTCTGTGACTTCAAATACGTCAAAGAAACCAAGGAATTTTTATTTCTCAAACCAAGTATATCATAGAAATGCTAAACAGGTTTGGAATGGAAGATTGCAAATCAGTTATCACTCCCATGCAAACCAGTTGTAAGTTGAGCAAAGATGATGATTTGAAGTCTACAGATCAGAGGAAATACAGGTCAATGATTGGTAGCCTACTATATGTGACAACATCCATACCAAATGTAATGCAAGTAGTTGGACAGGTGGCACGATTTCAAGCAGCACCAAAGGAATCACATGTATTAGCAGTAAAGAGGATTTTCAGATATCTCAAAGGAATAGAAGAGTTTGGATTATGGTATCCAAAAGGAAAAGATCTATCACTTATTTCCTACACAGATGCAGATTGGGAAAGTTGTATTGATGACCAACGAAGTACCAGTGGGGAAGTGTTCTACTTAGGTGAGTGTTTGGTATCATGGATAAGAAAGAAACAATTATCAGTATCTCTACAGCTGAGGCAGAGTATATTGCAACATCATCATGTTGTACATAGGTTCTTTTGATGAAACAAACTTTGACAGATACACAGGTTGAGTATGATGGGCCCATTCCAATATATTGTGATAATACAAGTACCATCAGTGTCTCAAAAAACACGTTGATGCACTCTAAGACGAAGTGGCAGACATCTTTACAAAACCACTTCCACGGGAAGCCTTTGAATATCTTCGCCAAAGACTTGGAGTTATTTCTACTCCAAAATGAATGATTTTTTAATTGTTATCCTATATGTCTTAGATGTCCACAAGGAAGCACCATAAGAGGAAATTTCAGTCAGGGGGGAAAGCCCCAGATGGAAATATACCTTTGCCATTGATGACAAATGGGGAGAGATGTATCAGATGCAGAGGACAGAGGCATCATTCCAGGGGGAGCATATTTATCAGATGCAGAGGATAGAGTAAAATATACTAGATATAGAGGACAAATGCATGGTTCTAGGGGGGGCATGAATGATATGATTTCATTATTGCATCAGAGTGTTTCCATCAATGCCAAAGGGGGAGATTGTYGATTAAGGTTGGTTGYCATTGATGTCAACCCTTGAAGAAAGCCCCGCAAMAAAAAGGTTTGGGTAATGGACSCAAGATTTTTTARTGTAAASATAACKCATTATTGTCTTGTCATGGTCGATAAKAAGTAAATATGGATGAACTCCAAAGTGGTCCCCTTATGGTGAAATCCCTCACGGGAAGACGCTTTGYAGAGTAATAKAACCCATGCTTAATTGTGGAATAATGAGATGAAGGACAATGAATTTGTTAGGTAAACTATCCTATATGGATAGTGCTTGTCATTCCATTTCCGGTGGTATGTGGAACGTCACATAACTCCTCACGGTTAGAGAGTTATGGCCATGAGAAGTTGAAGACCCCAAGTTTGGGTAATGGACCCAAGTTCAATTGATGGATAATAGTATGAGTTATAATATATTTTTAGATAATACTATTCTATATGGATATTACATGTCATTCCATTTATAGTGGTATGTGGAACGTCACATAACTTCTCACGGTTTGAGAGTTATGACCTTACGAAGTTGGAGGACCCTCATATGTCATCTAGAAGCCCCAAAAGGTCAAAGTAGTCAAAGTGGTTAAGAGATTTTAAAAGGTAAATAGTAAAGTGAAGTAATGAGTGTATTATAATTCAAAGTGAATACAAAATAAATTAATTCAATAATAATTTAATGGATAAATTAGAAGTGGGTTAACCCTAAAATAAGGAAAGTGGGGCCAAATGACCTAGAAGATGTTTTTAAGGAAGCTACTTGGAGAGTATAAATAAGCGGCAAGGCTCTCTCATTTTAAATACACTTGAGAATACTGAATATCTATAGGTGTCTTAGGTAACCAAGGATATATAAGCCTAAATTCCAAGGGAAGGTGAAGAAAAGAAGGCTGAAATGCAAAGAAGGATAAATTCTTTTGATGGTGCTTTCTAAGGTATGTTATTTACAGGTCATCTCACCATTTTTGCTATAAATTTTTTTCTATAATGATTCAGACTATGAAATTTCTATGCCATTGAGAAAAAATATCCAAGTATCTGTGGTAAGAAATTCATCTTGTGGGTCATTGTATTTTTTGGAGTTACACTCCGTGGAAAATAGGGTTTGTGGTGAGTCCTGAAACTAGTCAAAAATAGGTGTTTCAGGTACAAACATCATAACTTCCTCATAACAGATCCAAATTCATTGAAACAAAATGTGTTGGTTAGGGTACAATCTTTAGTATGATTTGTAACATTTTTAGATCAATTCAACAAATATCCCGTGTGGGGCACGCTCTACAAGGTCGCTCTCTAGAATAAGCCAAAATTCAGCAAGGTATGCCATTTTTTCTATAAGTCCTTTTATGAGAGGTTTCAAGTAGTTACAGCTGGAGGAATTGCATAAAACACACTAAAGAACATTGTGTATCAGTTTCAGATATTTTTACATTACAGGTACAAAGTTATGATTACTTCAAGTTAGGGTTGTTGACTAATCCAACACTAGGCATGTGAGACTAAAGAAAAGTTTGATGAAAATTCTAGTCTCTTATTTTTGAAGTTAAGGAAGGTTTCTAGGAATGTGATCATATACACTAGGTCTATTATAGAGCTACAAATCATATTTGGATGATGAAATTGATGAGGGATTTTGGTTGAGGTACATTTTGAGTACATGGTTGAGACAAGTAGTTGATGAGTTGGCACATACNAAATTAGAAGTGGGTTAACCCTAAAATAAGGAAAGTGGGGCCAAGTGACCTAGAAGATGTTTTTAAGGAAGCTACTTGGAGAGTATAAATAAGCGGCAAGGCTCTCTCATTTTAAATACACTTGAGAATACTAAATATCTATAGGTGTCTGAGGTAACCAAGGATATCTAAGCCTAAATTCCAAGGGAAGGTGAAGAAAAGAAGGCTGAAATGCAAAGAAGGATAAATTCTTTTGATGGTGCTTTCTAAGGTATGTTATTTACAGGCCATCTCACCATTTTTGCTATAAATTTTTTTCTATAATGATTCAGACTATGAAATTTCTATGCCATTGAGAAAAAATATCCAAGTATATGTGGTAAGAAATTCATCTTGTGGGTCATTGTATTTTTTGGAGTTACACTCCGTGGAAAATAGGGTTTGTGGTGAGTCCTGAAACTAGTCAAAAATAGGTGTTTCGGGTACAAACATCATAACTTCCTCATAACAGATCCAAATTCAGTGAAACAAAATGTGTTGGTTAGGGTACAATATTTAGTATGATTTGTAACATTTTTAGATCAATTCAACAAATATCCCGTGTGGGGCACGCTCTACAAGGTCGCTCTCTAGAATAAGCCAAAATTCAGCAAGGTATGCCATTTTTTCTATAAGTCCTTTTATGAGAGGTTTCAAGTAGTTACAGCTGGAGGAATTGCATAAAACACACTAAAGAACATTGTGTATCAGTTTCAGATATTTTTACATTACAGGTACAAAGTTATGATTACTTCAAGTTAGGGTTGTTGACTAATCCAACACTAGGCATGTGAGACTAAAGAAAAGTTTGATGAAAATTCTAGTCTCTTATTTTTGAAGTTAAGGAAGGTTTTTAGGAATGTGATCATATAAACTAGGTCTATTATAGAGCTACAAATCATATTTGGATGATGAAATTGATGAGGGATTTTGGTTGAGGTACATTTTGAGTACATGGTTGAGACAAGTAGTTGATCAGTTGGCACATACATGAGGTGTATAGTTGATGATGTTGGTACATATTGATGAGTCATAGTTGATGATTATTTGACACATGATTGNCAGGTTATTTGGTACAGGTTGGTGCATGGTTGATGCACTTGTTTATGGTACAGGTTGATTACAAGTTGATGCATGGTTCAGATTTATTGGTACAGGTTTACAGCGGTATATCTCATAGTGACAGGTTGACAGTGGTTCCATCATTCTAATTCTACTTCAGGGTGGCAGGACGGGGCAAGGACAGGTGGTTGTAGACGAAGAACATAGGGGGTTGTAGCCTCCTTCTGGTTGTAACCAGAGAATTGGAGAGTTGGATCATCCCTCAAGTTGTAGCTTGAGAAACTAGGGGGTTGGAGCCTCCTTCCAGTTGTAGCTGGAAATCAAAGGAAGTTGGTGCTTGCAATGAATGTAATTCTTCAAGACATATAAGAAAAAGAATTTTGTGGTTTTCTCTCAATTTGGGTTTCCACGTAAAACACTGGTGTACTGTGTATGTGTATGTTTGTTCATTTATTCATTGCTTATTTACTCTGTAGTTATTGGATGATAATGCTTCATTGATATAACACATGGGTTATATGGTTAAAAATGATTAAATTGCTCTATTATTGATTCCCCCCCCCCCCCTCTCAGTAATCCAACACCTCCTTCCAGTTTCACCTGGAAAACAAAGTGAGTTGTTCCTTCCAATGAATGTAATTATTCAATACATATAAGAAAAAACATTATGTGGTTTTCTCCCCCACTTTGGGTTTCCACGTAAAATACCAGTGTACTNGAGTTGTTCCTTCCAATGAATGTAATTATTCAAGACATATAAGAAAAAACATTCTGTGGTTTTCTCCCCCACTTTGGGTTTCCACGTAAAATACCAGTGTATTGTATATGCGTATGAGTGTTCATTTGTTAAATGTTTATTTACTTTGCAATTATTGGATGATAATGCTACATTGATATAACACTTGGATTATATAGTTAAAAAGGATTAAATTGATCTATTATTGATTCACCCCCCTCTCAGTAATCCAACAATTGGTATCAGAGAAGGTTCCTTCAGAAATCAGTTTAACCACTGAAAGATAGATCATGGAGAGAAACAACTTGTATAAAAATGGAATACCACAATTTCATGGATAAAAGTATGCATTTTGGAGCATAAGGATGAAGACATATATACAGGCATAGGGATTTGAAATTTGGCAATCAGTTGTATATGGATACATAGTACCATAAATTCTGCCAACAAATGACAAAGAAATGAAACTCGGTCAGAATAATTCCAAATCCACAAATGCACTTCTGAATGGTCTTGGTGAAACAATATTCACCAAAGTTTCACATTGTAAATCCGCTAAAGAGATTTGGGACAAACTTCGAAATATTTATGAAGGAGATTCAAAAGTCAAAGCAACAAATCTTCAAACTTACAGAGGCCAATTCGAACAACTAAAGATGAAGGAATATTAGAATATTGTATCTTACTTCTTACGAGTCGATGAAATAGTAAATGTAATCATGGGATTGGGAGAATAAATTCAAGAATCTGTAATTGTTCAAAAGGTACTAAGATCTCTTCCTATGATATTTGACCCTAATATATCATCACTAGAAGAAAGAGAAGATATAAACTCAATAATAATGGATGAACTACATGGAATCTTCACAGCATATGAAATGAGAATTAAACAGGAAAATCCAGATGTAAAAGAAGTAGCCTTCAAAGCATCCAAAAGATCAAAGCAAAAGGGAAAGAAAAAAGAAAAAAAACATAGCAACAATAGTGACATCTCAGAAGATGATGAAGAAGTGACCAACTTTGTCAGCAGACTGAACAAGGTAACCGACGACAGGTATAGAGGTAAGCTTCCTTTAATTTGTTTTAATTGTGATGGTATTGGTCATTTTGCTAACAAATGTCCTCATAAGAAAAAGAGAAATGATGAAGGTTACTCAAAAAATAAACAAGCATATAAAGGCAAAAGAACCACAAAGAAAGTTTTCAAGAAAATCTTATGCACTAAAGAAGACATCTCATCATCAGATGAAGATGAAGTCAGCGACAGTGAGATAGAAAGAGTGCTATTCATGGAAGTAGAAGACTCTGATAAAAGAGACTCTGAAGAAGAATATGAAGAAGTCGAATAAGAAATTGAAGAGGTAGAATTTGACCACCAAGAGGAATTGATGAGTGCCACTAATGTTATCATAAGAGAAAAGAGGAAAAACAAGAAGCTACAAGAAAAACTAGACAAGAAAGAAGACACTCAAGAATTATAACAAATGATCACAAATTTGAAGGTTCAAATTGAAGAAGATAAAATAATTGAAGAAGCACTCAAAGAACAACTAAAAGGAAGAGACATAATCATTGAAAATTTGGAAGCAGAGATTGTCACATTAAGAAAGGATCTTCAAAAGAAAAATATGCATAACAACTCAAAATTTTTGAATGACATTATCAGCAGTCAAATGCCTAATCATGACAAGTCTGTACTTGGATACAATCAGACAGAAAATGGATCAAGATCCAAAACAACAAAACAAGAAACATATCCAAAATGTTATGCAGAAACAATCAAAGGGGATAGGAAGGTCTACAGAGAAAATTACAGGGACACTCCTCCACCGAGAAGATTCATATTTTAGAATCAACGATCGACAGAAACAGATAGGACTTAGGAAGAAGAAAGATTCACAAGAGGACTTCCTTTCAGAAGATCTTCAACTCCTAGGTATCAAACTATTTTTTTTGGTTTATGTTATTTATGTAATAATTTTGGACATAAAGTTGTGAATTGCAGAGCTAACAACATTAATATAAACAACTTTTAAATTCATACACAAATGGTTTATCCAAGAAGGCCTAGTGAAACACAGAGAAGAAGTTACAACAAGTTTGAATCATTAAGCACTGAAGTGGAATGCTACAAGTGTAACAAATTTGGACACATGGCCAAATATTTTAGAATGAAAATCCCTCCTAGAGAACCACAACAGAACAACAACAATCACAGACAAGAACCTCAAAAAAGGACATGCATAAGAAAACAGAATCAGTACATCAATGAAGAATGCACACTCACTCTACAAGCTAAGCAGAAGAAACGTGGTTGGTATGTTGACAGCGGTTGTTCAAAACACATGGCATGTGATAGAGACAAGTTTCTTACATTAATAAAGGAAATATATGGATCAATCTCCTTCGAGAATGGTAATTCAACTAAAATCATTGGAAAAGGAACAGTCAAAATTGGGAACAAGAATACAAAAGAAGAAAATGTTCTACTAGTAGAATATATGAAACATAATCTTCCAAGTGTGATTCAAATGTGTGACCAAGGTCATAAAGTTACTTTCGATTCACAAAAGTGTGAGATAAGAAAAGAAGATTCAAGAAAATTGATTGCTACAGCTGGGAGAACTTCAAGCAACATATATGTGTTAAGTGAAATTGAAAATGAAAAGTGTTGTCTAGGAAAGGAAAATGAAAGTTGTCTATGGCACAGAAGAATGGGTCACATACATTTTGATAACCTTGTCAAAGTCAACAAAAGAGAAGTAGTCAGAGAAATGTCCCAGATCACAAAACCAACCAACACTTTATGCAAGCATTGTCAACAAAGAAAAAAAACAAAGACCAGGTTCAAATCAAAGGAATATTCAACAACAAGACCACTAGAAATTGTGCATACTAATCTACTTGGACCAACTACAACAAAGGTTTTAAAAGGTGAGAAATACTTTATGTTACTAGTTGATGATTATACAAGGATAACTGCAGTTTTATTTCTCAAGAATAAGTTAGAAGCTTTTGAAAACTTCAAGATCTACAAGGAAATGGTTGAAAATGAAATGGATTCAAAAATAAAATGCTTGAGATCTAATAATGGAGGAGAGTTCACTTCAAAGGAATTTATG
>JZKD02S0502852.1:29079-42894 GCA_000966675.3 Picea glauca | reverse complement strand
TCTTCATGAGAGCATATCTTATGCCTATTGGGTGAGGAGTCAAACAAAGTGTGATAAGAAATATCTTGTCACCTAGTATCGCACAAATTTTATATCTTATGATTGTCCATGGTCTATTTGTGGAAACATTTGCAAGCATACCATAAAGGTGAATTGGTTGTATTACCCCTTAGGTGATTCAAATTCATTATTGAATCATGATGTAATACCCAATTCATTCAATGACCCGCATGAGATAAGTGTACATGAACTAAATATTGTTGTAGATGCCAACAAATCTATTATGGCTAGTGATATTGTTGATATAGATGTTGAGGGGATTCAGTTGGCTATAGAGGAGTTGTTTGGATACTTAAAGCTGCTTCTAAACAGTCCTCCATCTTCCTTGAACAAGATCGAACAATTGGTTGGTCTAGTTAAAAAAATGTTGGATGAAGCCAACGACCTTCATATTATGGATTATGACTTCATCCTTGGGTTGGGTTATTTTCAGTCATCTCTAAAGAGGAAGAAGAGTTTTATTAGACCTAAAAAGAAGAACAAAATAAGAAAACAAAGTCAAGGGTCACGGCTTAGAAATTGATTTGAATGTCCCTACATGTGACATTGAACCATTTCAGTTTCAGTACCTCAACAAGCGAGGACATCCTCGCTCCAACAATGCAATGTCTATGGTCCCAGGTGAGTTTAATAGAGAAATGATATGAATATGTTTAGATTAGTGTATATAGACATCACCATTTTTTAACAGAGTAGTGTGTGAATTGTTTATAGAGGTGAAACAATCAACTACTGTGGATTCATTCCAAGGACATAGACAGATACTAAGTCATTCTAGTTTTCCTACCATTCCAGGTACTTTTGGTTGGACTCGCAATTGTTATAATCCAGATTTTCATATGTGTATTACTTTACATGCCAATGTGGGTTTTATTATAGATATAGGAGCTTCTTCTGGAGATATTCCTCCCTTTGAACATGCTCAGCTAGTTGACAACTCTCTAGTTGGTGATTTTACAGGTTTGTTGTGATATACTTTCTCTTAGTTTGTTTTAATTGGTTTATTGAGTGTTGTTGATGTATTGATGTGTTAACTATTATTATGACAGGTAACTATAGTACGAGGAGACAAGCATCCTGCACCAGAGGTGATGTGTACCTCAACAAGCAAGGGCATTATCGCTCCAACAATGCAGTGTCTATGGTACCAAGTGAGTTTAATAGAGAAATGATATGAATATGTTTAGATTAGTGTATATAGACATCACCATTTTTTAACATAGTGTGTGAATTGTTTGCAGAGGTGAAACAATCAACTACAGTGGATTCATTTCAAGGACATAGACAGATATTATTTCACTCTAGTTTTCCTACCATTCCAGGTACTTTTGGTTGGACTCAAAATTGATATAATCCATATTTTCATATGTGTATTACTTTACATGCCAATGTGGGTTTTATTATAGATATAGGAGCTTATTCTGGAGATATTCCTCCCTTCAAACATGCTCGACTGGTTGACAACTCTCTAGTTGGTGATTTTACAGGTTTGTTGTGATATAATTTCTCTTAGTTTGTTTTAATTGGTGTATTGAGTGTTGTTGATGTTTTAATGTGTTAACTATGATTATGACAGATAACTATAGTATGAGGAGAGAAGCATCCTCCGCTAGAGACGATGTGTACCTCAACAAGAGAGGGTGTCCTCGCTCCAACAATACAGTGTCTATGGTCCCAGGTGAGCTTAATATAGCAATGATATGAATATGTTTAGATTAGTGTATATAGACATCACCATTTTTTAACAGAGTAATGTGTGAATTGTTTGCAGAGGTGAAACAATCAACTACTGTGGATTCATTCTAAGGACATAGACAGATACTATGTCATTCTAGTTTTCCTACCATTCCAGATACTTTTGGTTGGACTCGCAATTGATATAATCCATATTTTCATATGTGTATTACTTTACATGCCAATGCGGTTTTATTATAGATATAGGAGCTTCTTCTGGAGATATTCCTCCCTTTGAACATGCTCGACTAGTTGACAACTCTCTAGTTGGTGATTTTATAGGTTTGTTGTGATATACTTTCTCTTAGTTTGTTTTAATTGGTGTATTGAGTGTTGTTGATGTATTAATGTGTTAACTACGATTATGACAGGTAACTATAGTACAAGTGGAGAAGCATCCTCCACCAGAGGTGATCTGTACTTCAATAAGTGAGGGAATCCTCACTCCAACAATGCAGTGTCTATGGTCTCAAGTGAGTTTAATAGAGAAATGATATGAATATGATTAGATTAGTGTAGATAGACATCACCATTTTTTAACATAGTAGTGTGTGAATTGTTTGCAGAGGTGCAACAATCCACTACTATGGATTCATTCCAAGGACATAGACAAATACTATGTCATTCTAGTTTTCCTACCATTCCAAGTACTTTTGGTTGGACTCACAATTGATATAATTCATATTTTCATATGTGTATTACTATACATGACAATGTGGGTTTTATTATAGATATAGGATCTTCTTTTAGAGATATTCCACCCTTCGAACATGCTCGGTTGGTTGACAACTCTCTATTTGGTGATTTTATAGGTTTGTTGTGATATACTTTCTCTTAGTTTTTTTTAATTGGTTTATTGAGTGTTGTTGATGTATTAATGTGTTAACTATGATTATGACAGGTAACTATAGTACGAGGAGAGAAGCATCCTCTTCTGCCATACAAAGCCAACCATACAAGAAGATATGGATATAGATGGTGGAAATCAATTAAGCAAGTTATATTACAGATTGCACTATTCAAAATGCAATTGTACTTGTTATTTCATATTTGAAGTAACATGGTAACAACTATATACTTTTCAGAAGTAGCAAACTCATAATATTTAAGATCGAGAGAAGAAAACACATTTTCATGTTGCATGTACATCTTGAGGTACATCTTGATTAAAGGATGTCAAATATGGTCATCAAGACAATATTCACCTACAAATATTAAGTGGACAAACTCATCTCAACATTGTTTTTGTTTTATCAAATTTCTAAAAGAGAAGATACGCAAGGCAAATGGCTTATTTGGGTGGGCCTAGACTTGAAATACTTTGACTAGACCATCATAAGAGTATTACTTTATGTTTTTGTTTTATTTCATGTGATCATAAACCTTTTTTCTTTTCTTGGCTACACTTGGAGGAAAAACCCTGATTTACACAAACCTAAATGTAATAAATTGAAAGTAATACTAATAGGAGAGAGAAAATGCTTTGATGCTCTTCTCTGGCCTAAATTGTTTAGTGCATAGCATTACTAGTAGTATTTCTTTATAATATATTTAGAATCTTTTAAAGAGATGAGATTAATAGTATGTATGTATCTACAATCAAGTAATTTGGAGGAAATTATTGCCTATTTCATATGCAAATACTTTATACTATTCTGGAAATTTTGACTTTGGCTTTGTTTGAATACTAACAATTCTTACTATTACTATTGGGTGCACTTCCCTAGGTGGATGATTTAGTCCTAGAGGAGTGGATTGATTAAATGGTGGTTAATCCTAAGCATGGGAGCATTAATGATATGAGTTACCTGCAGGCAGGGCATAGCTCTCCTTCTGTGCATTCAATGCTAGGTGGGGCACACTCCTCCTTGTTGGTTTATTTAATGCATGAACTCCACTAGGGCACATTCTGTGAGCATCATTAACCTTCCATGAGGGTGCATTCCTTGAGGCCATCTATGGAATTTTGTAACCCCTCTTTCCTTAGCTAATAAAAGGGGAAGGATGCATTAGTTGAGTCAGCAAGTGAGGGAGTGTCTACTGTGTGTTGAGAAATTGTTTTGATAGAAAGTACTTGCAGCCTATGTTGGTTGCCATTGTAATTTCCTTCAGTAATAGAATAATGTGATTTTCTGTTGGAGATTTTCGTTGTCCATAATTTCAAGATTGCAGATTTATGAAGCCTAGTTACTAACATATGCAGTTTGAAATTTGAATTACTTCGTGTTTTCACTCCTGAATGTTTTATTACAGAGTTAAGTATATGATCTTATTTTTGGAGAAATGATATCATGGATAGCTATCATATCATATATTTTCTTGTCATTATCTCCACTTTCAAGGTCTAGGAATGATTCTACTCCCTTCCTCTCTCCTAACTCTTCTTTGTTGTCATGTTGGCTTTACATTTCCTCTCATCACTTTTCCAAGCAATTAGTAGAAGTGATCAACAACCTCTACTCCTTTGAAATTACTTAATCTTATTCTCTACTTCCTATCACCTTACTAAATTCTTATCCCCTATTGTTTTTACTTATCTTTGATAACTCTGTGCTCTTGTCATGGCTCTGATTTGCGTACTGCTTCAAATTTGGATTGTTCTTGGTCTTGTACTATTGGGGTTTAGGTTCTATATCCCCTTCCACAATTTTCGCACTACTTGAATACTATGGTCGACCTTCTGTTCAAGTCCCCCTTGAAATGCTCCTTGTCTTATTTTAACCCTTGTAATGACTTTATAGCTCTTGAGTGTAAGTCTAAACCATTCAAAACTATCATGTGAGGAAGGTAGGCATATTATGCAATGAGGGATTTATATTCTCTTGGCTTCCTTGAGCCAAAATACATACATATTGTGTACAACCTCCTAATGAATCTTCCACTAGCTTGGTACCAAAGATGACCATGCAAAAGTTGCCATAACATTGAGCATCAATTGTACACATACTAATAAGTGCAGGTGTTATCTTATGTTATATGTTTAGTGAAAAAAAAAAATTTAGTACCAAGAATTTCTATTGTTTCCATGCTTTGTCATATTTGTGTTTGACTTATGATTCTATGCAATGAAGCATTTATTAAAATAATTAATTATGAATGGAGAAAAATGGATCCATTTCAGACAAAATCTGAGTGTAGATGTTGATGTGAAAGCTATTTTTAGACTCCAAGTACTAATTACTGTTGTGATTAGTTAAATTTTCCTGGTCATAGTCTTGAGATTTTTCTTAGAGCATGTGTACAAAAACGAACATCAATTTGATTATTTATATTCATAACATTCAATATTCTATTATTTATCTTGCTCTCTAAGAGTAATATTCTCTCCATGGAATATAGTGGCATGAATAATATTGGATGCATTTTCACTTGGGGTATTACATTTTAACAAGTAGACGATATTGGATGTTACCATTATGATCACATACTATTTGATTACTTTTGGGCCTTGTATCTTTCGTTGGAAAAATTAATGCTAGAGATGTCTCCATTTTTGTGTACCTAATATTGCAAGTTTAGAATTGTTTCCATTTTTATTGGTGGATCAAACTTAGAAATGAAAAAACATGTCTGCATTGGCAAGCGTGGCATTATGTGACTTGTAAAATAACATTATGTGATTTGATTTTGCAGTCGGTGAATGTGTTTAAAGTATTCCTAGACATGAAATGTGAATTGAGTGTGAAAGTGATAAGAGTGTTCTTGGACATGAATTATGAATTTAGTTTGAGGGTTGATAGAATGAATGAGCCTTTGTTTTCTTATTATCATTTGTTGAAACTATAGGTGTCCATTTTTCACAAAGAGGTTCTTGCCATACATTGTTTTGGAAGCCATCCCATGTCTCTGAAACTGAAATGTCCATTTCTCACATAAAAGACTTTAAAGTGTTATCCACTGAAACTGAGCAAGTCCTTTTAAGGTCTACAAATATAATAATCATTTTCGTGCTAGAATATATGAAAGACTTTAAAGTTTAAATGGTTATTCACCGAAACTATCTGTGCAAATCCTTTGCTTCCAGTTGGCACTTTGTTATTGGATAAGGATTTATATACGTAATCCATGTTTGTTCATAAATGTAGACACGTGAAATCGCTACGGTATACCAATATAATCATCACACATGGAAGTTTGAAAACATGCAAAAATTACAATATGCTTGTATGTTTTGAAAAATTGAATATATTTGGTAGAATGGAGGAGCAAAGGGAAATATATAGGAGAAAAGTGTTATCCATATGTGCATTGAGAATGAAAATGAGGTTTCTAATATCTAGGAGAAAACCTCCTTAGTAGAGGGAGATTCAAGGTATCCCCAATTTTTATGCAAGGCATTTAGAACTGTGTTACCTCAAACAAGTATTTCCCTTGGGCCCGTGATCACGTCTCATATCATGCTCTGTGCAAATTATTTCGAGAGTGAGTGTCATGTTTGGTTCTGTTGGATACAATTGGGTTGTGAGAATGCAAAACTTTGGCCCAATTTGTTAGGAAAAGACAAAATCCACAACATTCTTTGGCCCCATTTGTTGTAGACCACCCCTACCTTCTTATGATAAGTATATTAACAAGCTATTGGAATGAAATCTATGATAGTGGGTACCTTGTCGAATTATATTAACAAAAAGAGGTGGGTAATGGTATAAGGTATTCTAGCCATCTAAAAGCATCTCTGTGAAGAGTTCATGAAAAGTAACTACATTTAAACCCATGTGTCATGATTTTCTCTAGAAAACATGGTAAAATAACAAAGAAAAAATAGTTAGAACCTCAAAAACATTAATTTATTTAATCACTAACCATACACATAAGTTTGGATGTATACCAAGCCTTGTTCAATCTTATCACCCTTACAAGAGACCCCAAATATTACAATTTGAGACAAATGTAATATAGTAATGAGTTCTTTAGTGAAACAACCATGCCACTAGAGACATAACAACAATCATCAAAAGAAAGCATCCACACATTGGGGATCTATATCGATGTCCATCAATGACTTTTGTTGGCATAGATGGTGATTTAAAGTCAGCTTTAACACCTTCACCTACAATTGACACTGCTCTCGATACTAAATCACTTGACATCCTCTTAATCTTCGCATGATAATTTATGGTAAAACACTGAAATTGAGATGCAACAATTCTTTCTTTGCTATGAAGAGGTTTTAGATTGTCCTTTTGAACTTGATAAATTCCTTTCATCTTATTACATATCAATTGTGAGTTGGTGAAGACTACAATATCATTGGCACCATATGTTTTTGCTTCTTTTAGCCCTTCAACAAGGGCAATATAATATGCTTCATTATTTGTAGTCTTTCCATGAACTTTTCTCTTAGTTTGGATGACGTGATTTAGTGCCATGTTCTGAAGGACATATGCAATAATCGCTTGACCCGAGTTTGGGTAACAAGACACTTCAATGCATAAAGTCCACTTCTACACCATTCTATATTCTTCCAAGTACTTGGAGAAAAAGAAAACAACAAATTTTGATTAGGCATTTAAAAGTAAATCTTTTAACATTGAAAAAGAGCTATGTGCTAATTTTGGTTAGACATTTAAAAATAAACTTTTAACATTGGAAAAGTTATGTGCTAAGTTTGATTAGGGATTTAAAAATAAACTTTTAACATTATGTTCTGTAAGTGGCCACCAATAGACTTAAATGATCTCTATTCCTTTTGCATAAGCATATGTAGAACAATCATAGTGTTGAAAATAACAAAACTCAATGTATGGTGTCAAATAAAGTTGCAAACGGATTACTTGATACAATCCAATTTATGGAGGTCTCAAAACACATGGCTCTCTATCTTGCATGGCTTTTGATTCTTGCAAGGAGTCAATTCCTTTATTAGAGATTAGTAGATTTCTTCCAAATGATGTTATTGAAAGATATGAATATCACCAAATCCAAGAAGCTATAGCTAAAACCTAGGAAGTCCATCACCCAATGTAATGAGTTAATCCCAAAAATAATATCTAATATAAACAATTTTGAAGGTATCAAAACTGTATTTTTACATTAACATGAATATCATGCGAGCATTGATGTTATAGTTTCACAACATTAACCTATAATCATGCAAGCATCGATGTTAGATTTTCATAGACACTATCTATTAAAAAAAGCTTTAGAATTTTTGCACTTTTCAGGATTACAGTTATCAGATTTATTCAAGATGCAGAGCGATTGTTGCAAATGTCCTAATCCAAGGTGATATTATGAGTGCTTAATAAGAATAAAGTTATGTTTGAGCCTTGGTGGGATTGGCCAACTTAAAATATAAGCTGGCCAAGTGCCAATACAAGTGCATGTTGGAACATCTCGAGAAAAACACTCGACATTCAATATGCCTCCTAAAACCCAGCAACAACAAATTAATTATTCCACATTCAAGTATGTATAGCAATACTAGTCATCAAATGTGACTCGTATTCACCTAGAAAAAGAATAAGTTACTATATTTAAAGGCTGACATGTACTACGTGATTCAATGGCTTGGACGATTCAGGTTGTAGAAAATAAACGCCACTCCTCTTAAACAACCTTGAGGTTGTATCTAAGATTCCTAGAAGGATAATTCATAATAAAGATTCCTATCAGGGCATAAAAATATTTGTAACTGCAGGTATGAAACTACTTTGTGTGTAATTAGAAATCCCTAAACGCCTTCTTTGATTAGAGCAATCCCTCGGCTCCTTCACCCACTTCCTCAACCTCTTCTCAACATGGCTATGATACCATGTGAGATGCACATACACAAGTGCAGACAAGAATACACTTAGAATAAGAAAGAATGGAATTTTATATTAGATGATACAGTGTCTCATTACATAGTAGGAGAAGAGTATATTATGTAACTCCAAAATATGTAACTAATAACCACTACATTAATTACAATATCAAATGCTTGATTATTACATCACTTTATTAGTACTGTGAAAAACTGATTATTTTAGTACATAGTTGCATTTCAAGTTCATGTAGCTCTATACAATTTTCTTCCTAGAAAAGGAATTTGGCTTGTCTTCAGTTATTTTATCACCTGGTATGGACTCGGCAGAATCTATATGTATGTACATATGTATGCATTCACATGAATGTGTTTTTGTATGTATATATGTAAGTATGAATGGATGTGTACATAATATATATAGGGTAAATGCAAAGGATAAGTTCAGGATTGAACTTAAATCTAGTCAACACAAAGCATATATAGCTTCCTCAAAAATAAATTCGACCTTCTGTATAGGTTGCATTAACTGCAGCAATATAAATAAGATGTTCTTTGCTATGACTTGTAAGACGTATTACTACTGTGAAAAAATGATAATTTTAGTAAATATTTGCATTTCAAGTTTATATATATGTATACAATTCTCTGTCTGGAAAAGGAATTTGGCTTGTTTAGATATTTTATCACCTGGTACTAACAGACCAGAATTACAAAGTATTCTGGTCTACCTACTTTTGTTTAGAATTGCTAAAACAATTGTATGTTGGATTGGATATACACTCAGTTTACAGAAAGGGTGGGTCCTCAACCCATCAAATGACCTCCATATTATGACTACCATCACATCCTATAGCAACAAGAAGCAAGGTTTTCTTGCTATGAGGGGTCAGGAACTGGTTCTTTCCCTTCGCACTTGCCTAAGACCTTTTGGCATATCCTTCTCCCTAGAAAGTCTGCTCTTCATCTGACATTGATCACTGCTCTTGGATTTCTCATATCACTACCCTTTATGACTTCCCTAACCACCACTCACCCTTGTTAATATAAGCTCCTCCCCCAAAATTCCTCTCATCTCCCTCCCCTAGAGAAATTGAGACAACAATAAGAATCTTGAGCACCAGTAAGGCAATAGAGATGCAGATGGATTTCAAGTGGAATTTCTCAAGAACGGTATTCGACCTCTTGCTTTTTCACATTGTTGATCTTTCTAATCATGTGGTTTTCTCACATTTTCCTCCTTTGTCACAAAATGTCATCCACACCATTTTTCAAATTGGGTAACAATTGGATCTGGAAATCTACAAGAGTACTATAATTGGGCAAATTATTGCCGAGATTTAATCTACAATCCTGAACATGCGGCTTTCATAACAAAAGAGGAGGAAAAAACTTTGTGCCAAGGGATAGGAAGGTTTCATGACCATGGACTGCATTTTCACATTCCATGCAATCATTCAGGAGACCATACAACACTCATCCAAAGTCTTATGTTGCTTTGTAAATTTTTGGAAGACTTTTGATTTTGTGCCAAAGGATTCACTATTCTGGAGACTTCACAATATTGGCATCTCTGATTTCTTCATCATATCTATCAGAAGGCTTTATGGGACTGTTACTGACAGGATTCGCACTTGTCAGGGATTTTCTGACTTCATCTGGAGCACTATTGGGGTTAAGCAGGGGGTTTCCCCTCTTGCCAGCCTTGTTTGGGGTTCACAGTAATGAGATAGAATCCCACCTCAGAAAACACATACATGAAAAGGATGGATACCTTCCACATCAAGTACAGATTGAGCAGACCTTTTAGAATACCTTCCACATCAAGGTAAACCATGAAGTAATGGAAAACCAACAGAATGGAATGGAACCATGCACATGCCTTTTAGAATGGAATAATTCACATTATATGGGTTAAAAGACTTTTCATGGCAATGCAATATTTCCCAAAATCAAATGATTAGTAGTTTATAGGCATAGGTATAGTTGTCTTAAGTGAATGAGGTTACATGTCCCAAACTAAATCAATGACTCATTTTCAGTCATGGTTAAATTCAATAAGATGCATATTGTCCACCCAGACCATTCCCATGTAGAGGTTAATGTTTGAATGGTGAGCAGGTGATCTTCATTTGCTGGGCGATTTCAAGGAAACCCACACTTCGTTTCTTGGGCGATTTCAGAAAATACATTGCAGGAGGTTAATGTTTGAATGTTTTTGGCATTGATAGTTGCAAGTAAGCACGTGGAGAGCTGTGACAGTATATCGTGACGAGTGTTAATCATATATCGTGTAATACCAATATAATTGTGTAATCGTGCATTAATCATTCTCTTATACATTATAGTTTGGGTAGCGACCGACAAAGGAAGGGTTAAAACAGATCGGAGTAAGGTATGGTGACACGGTGTTGCTAACCTAAGCATTGATTGAAGTGAGCCCTTTTTTATTACTTCCTCGACTCGAATCGAACCTTCGTTCATCGGCAATGGTTGCAGATGTGAGCAGAGTGGTAACAAAGGATTCTCGGGCGTGCGGGATAAAGGTTATCTCACTCCAAGTTGGAAGGTAATGTAGAAGGGTGGCCATGTGTTAATGTATCACCAAACTACCACGGAGTCATCTTTGTCAAGGGATTGCGCGCAGAATACAGGGTGAACAAGAACGGGAACAGAGTGTGGTGGTATGCTGCCTTTTTATTTTTCTGAGTGCTCGGAGATTAGACGTTCTCAGTTGGTCGAAATCCTAAAAGGTAGCGTAGTTAGCTTACTCCTTATATAAATTACTATAAATCTTGGTACAATGTATAATATTATATAAATTACTAAATCTCATGTTGCGGTGGGTCTGACTCGTGATACATAAACATGATTATAAATGTGAACCAACGAGTCCGCCAACCCCCTCACCATGTCACATCTATTTTATTCTACTATATTTTTATAAGTATATGACAGAATTGTTGTGTGCAAAATGTATATAACGGAAGTGTTGGTTGCAAGATGTATATCACGGAACATACAGAACATGAAAAATGAAAAATAAAAATAAATATGAATAATTAATTGAATAAAATTTAACAAAACATTATCACATATTAATAACGAATATTATATTTAATATTAATATGATAGGACATATATCATTAATTTTACTTTATAGTTTATTTATTAATATTAATATAAAATAGTATATACAAGTATATATCTATTTTAACTCTAGAGTAAAAAAGGATCAATTTCTAGGTACAAACCTTTATTATCATAAACAAAATCAAAATTCCAAAATTCCAAATTTACATTTAAAAACATTAAAAATAATATTGAATAAAATTTAAATAATTGTTTATACTATTCTTTAAGTAAAAAGTGTTATAGCATTATATAAATTACTATAAATATTGGTACAATGTTATAATATTCTATAAATTACTAAATCTCATGTAGTTGTAGCTAGTGATACATAAGCATGATTATAAATGTGAACCCCAACCCACTAGCATGATTATAAATGTGAACCCAAACCCACTAGTCCGCCAACCCTCGCTCACTGTGTCACATCTATTTTATTCTACTATATTTTTATAAGTATATGACGGACATGAAAAATGAAAACTAAAAATAAATATGAATAATTAATTGAATAAAATTTAACAAAATATTAATAATGAATAAGATATTTAATATTAATATTATAGGATAAATATCATTAATTTACTTTATAGTTTATTTATTAATATTAATATAAAATAGTATATACAAGTATATATCCATTTTAACTCTAGAGCTAAGAATGATCAATTTCTATGTACAAACTTTTATTATCATAAACAAAATCAAAATTCCAAAATTTCAAATTTACATTTAAAAACATTAAAAATAATATTGAATAAAATTTAAATAATTGTTTATACTATTCTTTAAGCAAAAAGTGTTATAGTATTATATAAATTACTATAAATCTTGGTACAATTTTATAATATTCTATAAATTACTAAATCTCATGTTGCGGGTCCTTCGAACTCATGATACATAAACATGACTATAAATGTGAGAACTCCTGAGTCCGCCAACCCGTGAGTCCCTCACTATGTCACATCTATTTTATTCTACTATATTTGTATACCTATATGACGGAATTGTTGGGTGCAAAATATATATGTTGGGTGCAAGATGTATATCAAGGAACATGCGGCCATGAAAAATGAAAAATAAAAATAAATATGAATAATTAATTGAATAAAATTTAACAAAACATTATCACATATTAATAAAGAATACAAAATTTAATATTAATATTATAGGATAGATATCATTAATTTTACTTTATAGTTTATTTATTAATATTAATATAAAATAGTATATACAAGTATATATCCATTTTAACTTTAGAGTCAAGAAGGATCAATTTCTAGGTACAACCCTTTATTATCATAAACAAAATCAAAATTCCAAAATTTCAAATTTACATTAAAAAACATTAAAAATAATATTGAATAAAATTTAAATAATTGTTTATACTATTATTTAATTAAAAAGTATTATATCATTATATAAATTACTATAAATCTTGGTAAAATGTTATAATATTCTATAAATTTATGAATAATTAATTGAATAAAATTTAACAAAACATTATCACATATTAATAATGAATACAAACTTTAATATTAATATTATAGGATAGATATCATTAATTTTACTTTATAGTTTATTTATTAATATTAATATAAAATAGTATATACAAGTATATATCCATTTTAACTTTAGAGTCAAGAATGATCAATTTATAGGTACAAACCTTTATTATCATAAACAAAATCAAAATTCCAAAATTACATTTAAAAACATTAAAACTAATATTGAATAAAATTTAAATAATTGTTTATACTATTCTTAAAGTAAAAAAATGTTATAGCATTATATAAATTACTATAAATCTTGGTAAAATGTTATAATATTCTATAAATTTATGAATAATAAATTGAATAAAATTTAACAAAACATTATTACATATTAATAATGAATACTAAATTTAATATTAATATTATAGGATAGATATCATTAATTTTACTTTATAGTTTATTTATTAATATTAATATAAAATAGTATATACAAATATATATTTATTTTAACTTTAGAGTCAAGAATGATCAATTTTTAGGTACAAACCTTTATTATCATAAACAAAATCAAAATTCCAAAATTTCAAATTTACATTTAAAAACATTAAAAATAATATTGAATAAAATTTAAATAATTGTTTATACTATTCT
>JZKD02S0502852.1:0-29069 GCA_000966675.3 Picea glauca | reverse complement strand
TGATATCCGCTTAGGGTTAGGGTTTTGACTTCCTCAACCCTCAAATAGTGATAAGGTTTGGACCTCCTAGAATGTTCTTGAAGATCCACACATGGCTATCCCAACACATTTGAGTAATGGGGGATGACGTGTCATCCACTCGTACCATGGTGGTCAACAAGGTAAGTCAACTTGAGGGAGGCATAATTGTTTCATACGAGATTGGATTGAGGTGTTGTTCATACTGTTGGAAAGGTCTTAGAGTGTAGAACATTATCGAGGGTGTGGGAACATGTTTTGGATCATGTAACCAAAAAAAAATTATTTAATGCCAAAATGACTCTAGAAGGTTCTGAACCCCAATTTTAAAAAATGGGACTTGCCACTAAAATGACTCTACATGCCAATTCCTCCAGATTTTTCCACCCAGAAAATATCGACATAAACAAAAAACTATATAACGATCCAATTTGGATCAATAATACTCTCTATATTCTGAACAAAATGAGGAAAATGGGTAAATTTAAAATGATCAGATTCATCTAAGACATCTACATATACATAATTTTTATCATCTACAAATTATGTCACTATACTAAAAATTGAAGAAGATAGATTGACATTGATCCTTCTTGATAATAATCTCTATACTTTTAGCCAATTGAGTAATGTGAGTAAATTTTAAATGATTAGATTCATCTTAGAAATATACATATACATAATGTTGTTCATCTACAAGTTGTGCCACTATAATGAAAATTGAATAAGATAAATTGATATTGACCCTTCTCAATAATACTCTCTATACTTTCAACCAACTAAGAAAAGTGAGTAAATTTCAAATGATCAGATTAATTTTAGAAATATACATATGCATAATATTGATCATCTACAAATTTTTTGTGACCGTCCATGACTAAAACTAGACTAGACCCATCTTAACCCTACATCTATCAAGCACCGAGAGAGATCAAATATCTCGAGGTGCAAACCTTTCCTCAAGTTTTGCACTCTAAAAGAGGTTTGAATCTCGAGATATTTGATCCCTCACAATGCTTGATAGATTAGGGGTTAATATGGATCTAGTTTGCAATCAATACATCAAAATGTATTAGTAAATATTTTCAAAAGAAATTGACAAAATCAAAAGTTTCACTTGTTATGATGTTTTCCAACGAAAACCTTGCAAGTAAACCCAATAAGTGCTTCACATTTATGAATGACATTCCTAGTAAATATGTTGGCGTAAACTAATACACTTCATCTATAATATTAAAACTAGGCACCTGTTGACACACAACTAGCCAAATACCAAGTACTATTGATATCAATCCACTGAATTAACAATTATTATAATTACAATATTTTTCAATAATTAATTTATAATAACATATAATCTAATTAATTGAAATATTTTAAATGTTTTCAATGGAATTTAACTTAAAGTATTTAATTCTAGATTTAGCTTTTAATATTTAAATTCTACACATCCTCTTAGATATTAATTTTTCAATTGCTATTTTAATAATTAAGACGTTAATTATTTTATTACACTTTGAGTTATTATTAGATTTTTTTTTTTTTTTTAATTTTTTTTTTAATTTTTTTAATTTATTTATTTTTCCATAACGAATAGATCGTTATATTTATTATGCACTATTTATTTTTTAAATGGGTTGTAAGTATTTAAGTTTGATTATTTTACTTTTATTTAATGATTTAATTTTTTTAATGTATGATTAACACATTGTTTATTGGTTAAATTTTTTAATTAATATTGGATAATTAGCTTAGATTTAATTTTATTCTTTTCTATGAAAAATTGAACTTAACTTAAATTTAATTAACACATTGTTTGTTAATTATATTTTAAGTTAACATTAAATATTTAATTTAGAATTTTGTCGTAATTTTTTTATTTTGATGATGATGACGACGCCATTATCGTCCATTGAGAAGAATGTTGATCAATTGTACCTTAAGAAAGACAAGTTAATGTTGGTTTATGATGTCGTTTCTATGTTCAAATCATAGATGATTTTAAGCATGAAAATTTATCTCAAACTGTAGAAACCTTGGTGAATCTTACTAGTCCTTAATATGCAAACTATAAAATGTTTGGCGATATTTTTGTAAAAATATTTAATTTTTTAAGAATTTTATATAGTTTTTATAAAATTTGAGTTGTTTCTCACGTAAAAGAAAAATTACTCTATAAAATTTGGGTGAATCACTTTTAGAAAAAAACGGAAATTGGCAAATTGGTTTTTGGGAAAAAACATGGAAATATAGTCCAAATTTTCTATGGTTCAAATAACTTGGAAATAAGATTACCAAGCTCATATTGGTTTTCATGGATTAACACATTGTAAATATTAGTGATATTGCAATTTTTTTTAAAATGAGATCTAATCTAGGTGTAGGTTGTGCACCCCAAGAGAACATGTTTATCATCTTCTAACTTGTTAGAATTACAAACTTTACAAATTATTTCTTTTGAGGGTGCTTTAAGTATTTTCCACATCCTAACTTCATTATAAAACTCATGCTAGTTTGTTGTTTTTTCAATTTTCATTTTCTTCTTGAAACTAGAAAAAATATAAAGACAATTTTGATATTCTAACTTAGGATTAATGATCTCTTTATAATAAACAATTTTTTTCTTATTCACAATCTCTTTTTTTTAAAGGAAAAAATCTCATTTTCTATTAAAAAAAAATAAAAAAAAAATAAAAAATGCATTCTTCAACCATTGTTGTCACTATACAAATTATCACTATACAAAATATCATAGCAATAAGTATGTTCTCTTTTCTCAATTTGTTACTAAATAATATCATCAAATAATGTAATTCAAAAGGATGTTTACTTTGACATACAACTTCATGATAAAGACAAAAAAGAACTAATTAGTCTAATGAGGAACATCTCGCTAAGTCTGGCCTTTCTTTCCTTTATTTTTCTAACTTATGTCCAACCTATCATGGGTGGACTTTTAGTGGCTAATTGAACATCAAACTTCTATTGAAATTTGGAAACCTTGATCTTATCCAAATTACAAGATTACGTTTCATAGTTCCTTTTGACTCCATCATCCATTTCATTATATTTCATTGGAGATTTCTCCACAAGACTCATATTCTTTAACTTCTATGGAGATATAATGATTCACATTTTGATTTCTTGGGTGTGCATTCTTATCCTCTCTAGTCTCCTTCGCAACCACCACTTCCGTTTCCAAGTCCTCTTCTTCAAATTCATCTAGTGGCACATAGGGTTGCCAACTTTTCATCTTTGAAGGAGGACCTTTTTTCCTCTTAACTTGAGCTTTACACCATAGAAAACAGTCTTGAAGATGACTAGTTTTCTTGCAAATCTTGTAGAGAAAAGTTGAATTTTCATATTCCAAAATCTATGTCCTCCTCCATTCACCCCTTTTTAAGACGAAATATATATGAGAGAACCTTGCTTAGTTTTATCTCCACATAGCCGCGAGCATAAGTGTATAAACCCATTTATACCATTTCAACATCTACTTTGATAATTTTTCCTAATGAGTCACCAATTCCTTTAAAAAATGAAAAATGCCAAAAATAAAGAGGTAGGTTAGGAAGGCACACCCATATGGGAATTTATAGATTACCATTGCCTCTTTATTGAATTTTAGAAACCATGGAGTCATGAAATCTACCCCATAACTGAGTCCCCATTAAGGACCTTCTGATAATTATCATTTGTTGGTAGTTGAAAAATAAAGAATCCCTTGGAGAAAAAGTGGACCTAACATAACTTGGTCCAATTCATAAAGATCCATTGATATAGATTTATAGAGTGGGCCCAAAATACATTGAACATACATATTCTTGCTGATCTAGATTATTTTGGGGAATGATATGAAGGAAGAAATTTAATAGAGATATACCAAATAAATACACAGAGATATGGTAAGGAACAAAGTAATACARTAAAKCTCAGATTCTATTTATGATTGTCTAAAATACAAAAGACTGTAAAATGTAAAAACACACAAGCTAGCTGGAATGGTGGTAGCTTATCTYTGAGAAGAGATGTGTCGGCGACACTCATTCACAAGAATTTGAGTACAATGAGGCTCCAAAGGCATTTTTAACATAAACCCTAAACATCCAATACCCTAACCCTGTGAGATAAAACRCCAAAAGGTTTGTGGGCCCTGATGGGGGTAGTTGATACATCAACTTCCTGAGGGAGTAACTTTTGCAAACGATCTCTATTTGGGGTGCTTGATACACTATTGGAAAGGTATAAATGAGGAATACATATTCCGTTCATCCCAAAATATGCCCCCAACTACATGTTAGGTGATGTCGAGCCCAAAAAACATCGTTTAGGGCCTCAAAATGACCCTAGAAGTTTGGGACCACAAAAACTGTGAAAAACTACCAAAATGGAAACTAGTCTTTGAGCTAGTGGAATAGATGGGTGACTACCGATATCCACCTGGATCATTCCTCCCCCCTTAGGAAGAAATGGTATTCATTGCGTCAAGTTCTTGCATAAGATGAGGAAAATTTTGCTGAATCTGACTCTTGGTGGGCCACTTGTCCTAATGAAGAAGCTTCCCTGCTTTGATGACTTGATGGAGTTTGATAGTTTACTGGCGAGTGTCCTTTGTATTGGTGTCCATGATCCAATAAAATATCTCATGTTCAATGCAGGAAGGATTGATTTCTGTAGGGGATAAATGTTCGGCCACATTTGAAGTGTCCAGAAGAGGTGGAAAATATGGTCATAGCAGTTCCACATTAAATATCGGGTGCAAGCCAAGGAAAGGAGGGGTACTTAATTCAAAATCATTCTCACCCACAACCTTGGTGATGATATAAGGCCTGTATCAGAGTGGGATCAACTTCTGATGGGGTCCTATGAGGTGCTATTTCTGCAAATGCAACTAGACCTTATCTTCCACTTGAAATTTGTGTGGTACTCGATGCTGATCATGGTGCTAGTTGTACTTGGAATTGGATTTTTGCACAATATCATGAACTTATTGTTGGATGTGTTGGATCTGCTCAACAAATTTGACTGTCCAATCAACCTCGATTTGAGCATGTGAGGACTCTTCCTATGTGGCTACAATGGGTAGAGCTACGTCAATGGAGGCTAATGGTTAGAACCCCAAGCACACCTAAAAAGGGTTGTGGCCAAAATAGCCGTGGAGGGATTTGTTGTAGCTATGTTGAACATGAGGAAGGATTTCATACCATATGTGTGGATTTTTGGAATTATACATCCTCAGGATATGAAAAATCATCATGTTGACTACCTTTGTTTTTCCATCAGTATGTGGGTGGAAGGTAGTGGATTTGGTTAGCGTGGTGTCCATCATCGACCATAGGATGGAACAAAAAATGCTCAGAAAATTACTGTATTGATCAGAGATAATAGTTTGTGGGAGACCAAAATGAACCCAAACATATGTGAAGAAGAGCTTGGCGGTGGCCTCGATTGTGATGTTCTTCTTGTAGGGTGCCAAAATCACCATCTTAGAGAATTGATCAACGACCACAAAGACATAGTCATTCCCATGCTTGGTTGAAGGAAGACCAGACATGTAGTCCATGGATATGGTCTCCCAAGGCCTATCCAAAGTAGGCAGAGGGGTGTATAGCCCTTTTTTTTTTTATGGCGGGCTTGGAAATGGCATAGGTAGTGCATGATCTGATGTACTTGTGAACATCTTGTTGAAGCTTCGACCAATAAAAATTCTTTTGCAGTACTTCCACTATATTTTATACATCAAAATGTCCCACTTCCCATCTGTAATGAGATTCCTAGATAAACTTGGAACACTCGCTTGAAGGAACATAGAGATGGCTCAGATGGAATAACAATCCATCCTGGTGATGAAATTCAGAAACTATTTTTCCTGCATTCAATGTCTGATAGGAAGTAGCAAAGTTAGATTCATTCTTGTATAATTGTGGCCATCTAGATGTCTCATGTCCACATGAGTTAAGAACTGTGTTTATCTCTTCCACCAGGTGACGACTGAGGCAATCTGCGACATGGTTGGTGCTACCCTTCTTGTACTTGATATTCAAGTGGAATTTTTGCAGGTAGGTGGACCACTTATAATGGCGGTCATTCTGTAACTCTCCTTGTATTTGCATGATTTACAAAGGCCCATGATCAGTTTAGATGATCGTTTCCTTCCCCAGAATGTAATGATTCCATTGTCGACATGCCTACACAATGTAGTACATCTCTTTGTTGTAGGTGGGGTATTTGCAAAAAAAATCAGATATATTTTCACCATGATAGGATATCGAATGCCTATGCTAAGTGAGAACTACACTGATAACATAATATGAAGTATCTATCTCAATATCAAATGGTTGTTGCAGGTCTGGGATAATGAGGACTGCTGTTGAGCAGATGCATAATTTCAAATCCTCAAATGCTTTCTGTTGGGGCGCAGACCATATAAAGTTTTCCTTCGTGCCACCCTTGGTAACTTGTCTTAGGGCCCAAGTGATATGAGAGAACCCTCATACAAACCATTGATAGAAGTTGGCGAGGCCCAAGAAGCTGCATAGCTCGGTCATTATCTTCAGGGCTAGCCAATTGTGAATGAATTGGATCTTGTCTGGATCCACATGTACACCTTGGTCATCCATGATATATCTAAAATATTGGATTCTCTGCATGCCTAAGGAACACTTCTCCAAATTGGAATATAACTTGTGTTGTTTCAGGGTGCTCAATAGCTATTGAATATGCTCCAAATGTTCCTCTCAAGTTTTGTGAAGATGAGGATGTCATCCAAATATACAACCACAAAGGATTTTGTGAATGGTCATAATATATCATCCATCATTTGTATGAATGGGGCTGGAGCATTAGTCAAGCTGAAAGACATGACCAATCACTCAAAGAGGCCTTCTTTAGAATTGAAGGTTGTATTCCACACATCAGTTTTCTCAATCGACACCTGGTGGTAGCCTGAATTCATATCAATCTTACTGAAAAACTTGGCTCCCTTGAGCTGATCGAGAAGATAATAAATCTAGTGAATTGGGTATTGGTTCTTGACTGTGATCTTGTTCAGGGATCTGTAATCAATACAAATTCACCATGTCCCATCTTTCTTCTGTACTAGAACAATTGGGCTTCTGCGAGGTGAGGATATTGGTATGATGTGGCCCTTTACAATTAGCTCTTAGATTTGGTGTTTTGTTTCTTCAGTATCCATTACATAATGCCTGTATATAGGGCTATTAGGAAGAGGAGAACAATGTGTCAGATCAATGGAGTGTTTTACCTGACAACACACAAGAACCCCAATAGGTGAGGCAAATATGTATTTTTACTCCTCTACTATTCCGTCCACTTATTGCTGTTAGGCGTAGAGACCCTGTGTAGAGGTTTTGGTGGTTGCAATGACCTTTTGTTCACCTTCTGATCAAACCATACAAAGAAAAAATCTCTTGATTTGAGATACCACCTTTTTTCATTTCTTCGTGGATATCAAAGAGACTGAAGTGATTGAGACTACCTCTAGTACCCTATAGAGTTGATCTCCAAAAATAATAAGGACACCATGGGGCCTAGACTCATAAAAAACATGATGCTTCCACATAAATGGTTGTCCTATCAAAACATCACAAGCTTCAAGGGGGGGAAACATCACACAATACCTCATCTTTGAAGGCTTTTATCTCATAGTGCAGGCAACATTGTTGGCTGATGCAAATGTCCCGTCCCTAATTTAGCCAACTGATGGTGTATGGATGACGATGCAACGACATTGTCAGGTTCAAACTCTTGAAAACCTCTCTTGAGATCAAGTTCTTATGGATACCACTGTCAACAATGAAAAGGGAGTGGGGTTCCCTTCACCCACATATATGAGTGGAAAAAGTGATCCCCTTCTTCAAGCTCCTCCTGTTCCTCTAGCTGGAATTTTTTAGTAGCAATGGTGACACTGGGTTTTGCATCAATGATCCGTATTCCCTTTTCTAGTTATGAATCAGAGTCCAATTCATCATCTGACCCTGGGGATTTCATATCAACCAAAAAATACTATTTAGAGTGATATTTATTAGTATTGTGCCAAGGGGTTTTTTGGAACTCACACCATCTTCCAATGTCCTTATTTGACTTCCCATTATGCTTCTCTATTGGTGGATTGATCTAGTTATCCCGGGGTTGGCCATCCTTTCTATGTCCTTTGGCTTGGGAGTTAGGTCCACCCTTACCATACTTTGGCTATTGCATATTTGCAGACCCGAACTTCTGCTTGTTCTGCTGCTTTAACTTCTGCTTGATTTTGGCAACATATTGTTGGACACACCGACTACATTGAGAGGGGTGGGGTGAACAGTGTAGGGATATTTTTCCCAAAACTTCCCCTTGAAAAAACTCAATTGTTAGAAATGACCATTAACTCATTACTTATTTCTCTCATTTATAACTATTTAAATGTGAACATACATCAACAACATATATCAACAACATATCATCAACAAATCATCACCACAAGGAACAAAAGGAACACAATATGTATATACAATTTTCTTTTTATTACGAACTACAATCCTTGGGTTATCAACAACAACCGAATAGATTACAACTCTATAAGACAACCAGCTCTATAATGCAAGACTCATCTTACATCCTCAACACCAACTGAGATGAGGCAACAATCCTCAACATATATCAATATGTCAACAGGTATGCGACTTGTTGGTAGTGTAACACACGTATGTACGCGCCCTACCAGTAGTACATCTCACGTATGTACACGACCAATCTATACTACAGCCCGCATATCACTTTTGAGAAATCACACACCTAGATCCTCTACAACCTTCAATCACTTTCTCTACTGTCTCTCACTGTCCAATCTGACCCATAACCAATCAAAACACATCCAAGCTCTCCAACAACTTAATCATGCCTCTCAACCATACAATATGAATGCTACTCATCATGTATAAACAACTAGTATACTATAGTAATCATATCAATATTGAATCATAAGAGTTTTTCTCACTCCATCAACCAACAAAAACCACATCACAATAGCCATACCAAGAATTCCTTAAGCATTCACTACACAACAAGCAAGAGTATCCATCAAGACAACAATTTAACCATACCAGAGTTTCTATGACAGATATGAGCCCATAGAGTGCATATCTGGAACCTTCTTCAGTCTTCAAGAGCTTCGCACCAGCTCACACACAAGTCTACATGACTTCATCCACTGTACGCACCCTGTCCTCATTTAGCTCACATATGTACGTGCCCTGGCTCACAATATCCCGCGTATACCTCAGAAACTAGGGTTTTTGAACTTTCGAGACTTTTGTCGTCATGATCTCAAAATTATTGAAACTTTGATGTGTCCATGAGATCCTCCACTCCTTATCTCTCTCAGAATATATCTTCAATACATGCTCAAGAGATACACAAGAGATACACAAAAGATACCCTTGCACAAGAGACCCTTTCCTCTTATTTATACTTCCCCAAGTAGCTTCNCATCTAGGATAGTTCCACTGACAAATTCAATGATCTTCATCTCATTAGTCCACATATAAGCATGGGTTCTCCAACCATATTGACATCATTCAACCATCCTTTGGCATCAATAAATTCCTTGACATCAATCAATCAATCATCCTTTCGAATAAATCAATCACTTAACATCAATCCTTTGACATCAATTAATTAAACCTTTGGAATCAATGACAACATGATCCAACAATCTCCCCATTTGGCATTGATGGCAATACCAACATTGATGTCAACACCAATCATTGATGTCAACATGTAGACAAGGCATTTCTCTACATCAATAGTCATTAATCACATCAATGTGACTATCTCTCCATATCAATAATCATCAATCAAATCAATGTGACTATCTCTCCCCCTTTGACATCAATGAAAAATGGTGATTCTCCTCTTGGGGCTTCTCGCCCTACTTGAACTCTCCTTGGGGCTTCTCCCCTTGCTTGAATGCATTTGATCCCCCTATGAATAATATCTTCCCTTTTGAACAAGGTATATCACTATGATATAATGCTGAAGATACATCGCTCATACCCCCCCTGTGACCATCTATCCCCTTGGAATTATGCCTTTGTACTCTTTCTTAAAATATAGGGCTCTTTCCTCCTATAATCATAGGAATAAGAATGAGTCCCCCTATGGGTATGTCTCCCCCTATCTTCTTTGCAATATGAAAAATATTATACCACTGCAATATGCTTCTTCTGCAAATGCCACTACTCAACTGGATCATAGAAAAATCGCTCTTTCTATGACGATCCTTGGACTTTTCCATGCATGAAAACTCATGCCATACCATGAAACAAAAGATATGTCAACATGAATAAAACATCAACCAAGTACATCATGTACCAAATTGTGTGCCCACCATGCACAACACCCATGTACATCAACACCATACAATGTGCCAAAAGATATCATCAATGGAGTGTGTCAACCATATGCCTCTACCAACATGCCTACCAATATGCCAACCATGTGCATCTACCAACATGTCAAACAAATGTCATATCACTCATGATATGTATCCACCATGAACCAAGTATCACAATCATGTATCTCAATCAATCAAGTATCTCCACTATATCATCCCACATGTCATGTACTAAGGTATCAAGTAATGCCAATGGTGTACTTTTATCCAAGTACAATCATCAAACATATACCATCTATGAGTGTACCAAACATGTACATCAACATGTATCACTACTTGTACCAATCAATTTCATCAACCATGCACCGATGCATGTATGCCAAATCCACAAAACATGTGCCAATCAAACTGCTAGTAGGTGCCTCTACCAGTGTACTAGAAGTGTATCAATCATGCATCAACTACATATCAAACTCATCAATGATGTACAACATGATCACCTCATCAACTCACCAACTGCATGTTCCAATATGTAGTCCAAGCATATGCCAAATGCATGCACAAAGACATCCAACAAAACTGATTCAATAATACATCATAAGATATATCAATGAAACTCAAGATATGTACCAGCCATGTATCCCAATAGATCAGCCTCAATCCTCCATCTACTACACCAAATACTAAGCATCCAACAATACATGTACTAGTAGTGTGCTTCAATATATCAATGACATCTTTGGCTAGCATCATCAAGATATATCACATAACCAAGGTACCATAACTTCACTGTCATAACCATAATTGTTATTCAATAGAAAATGCCTCAATCCATACTCATGGGTTAGTGCCACCCATCCAAGATAGCCTTTCATTTTATATCATCACTTTACATAATCCAATATGTTATCATGAAAACCTGCAACAAACAATTTCAGAACCTACAACAAACTATGTCAGACCCTACAACACAGAGTTGTACCATCACATCAATATGCAACCCATGTGCATAGCCCTTTCCCTAGGCTTTATCATATATAGATGGCCTGCTGCACATACATCTCGCGTATGTATGCGACCTATTCAAGGTCAGCCTGTGTATGTACTCAACTGTTACCATTGTCACCCGCATATGGTACAGTAGATGACACACTTGAGCTTCCCTTAAGGCTTCCATTCTACTCTGGTTGTTCAGTCTTCTTCACCCACTTCTAAAGGTGTCCCTACTTCTCAGAACTTGAGCTCCGAGCTTCCATATTTTCAAATATGTCTCCCTTCCTTACTTCATTCCTTCTTCTAGTCATGCTATATGAATTCCTCATCATGGAATTTCTTCTTGTGTTCCAATAATCATGGGATTTGTGGCCAAATCCACTACAGTTGTACCATCTCATGTTGTGATAGTGAACAACAATGTGTCCTACTTGATCACATCTCCAACACCTTATAGTGTTATTAAATATTCCATTATTTCTCCTTGCATAAGATCTACATTCCAAAGCTTTGTGACCATATTCATTACATGAATAACATTGACCATGAAATATACTTTCATACCTTTGATTTGGTGTCCATCTTCTTCCCATGATTATACGAGGAAATAACCCTATATTTGAAGAAAGAGCACATAGGCATAATTCTAGGGGGAGAGATGGTCACAGGGAGAGCATGAGTGATGTATATTCAACATTACATCAAAGTGATATCCCTTGTTCAAAAGGGGAGATATTATTCAGAGGATGATCAAAGGCATTCAAGCGGGGGGAGCAGCCCCAAGGAGAGCTCAAGCAGGGGGAGCAGCCCCAAGAGGAAAATGACCCTTTTCCATTGATGTCAAAGGGGGAGAGATAGTCACATTGATGTGATTGATGATTATTGATATGGAGAGATTGTGACATTGATGTAGAGAAATGCCTTGTTTACATGTTGACATCAATGATTGGTGTTGACATCAATGTTGGTATTGTAGTGAATGGGGGATTAAGGCTGATCTGTTGGGGTACATGGCTGGTACATATTTGAGTTTCATTGATATATCTTATGATGTATTATTAGAAGCATACTTGATGGATATCTTGATGCATGCATTTGGCATATGGTTGGACTACATATTGGGACATGTAGTTGGTGAGTTGATGAGGTGAACATGTTGTACATCATTGATGAGTCATAGCTTGATCTATAGTTGATGCATGATTGGTACACTTCTAGTACATTGGTAGAGGCACCTACTAGTAGTTTGATAGGCACATGTTTTATGGTGGATTTGGCATACATGTATGAGGACTCATCTTGTTGTGGAATTGGTGCATGGTTGATGTACATGTTTGGTACACTCATATATGGTATATGTTTGGATGATAGTACTTGGCTGAAAGTACACCATTGGTATGGATTGATTAGCATATACTTTGGTACATGATGTATTGGATGATATAGTTGAAACACTTGATTGATTGAAATACATGCTTATGGCACTTGGTTCATGGTGGAGACATTTCATGAGTGATATGACACTTGTTTGGCATGTTGGTAGATGCACATGGTTGGAATATTGGTAGATGCACATGGTTGGCATGTTGATGGAGGCATATGATTGGTATACTATTGGCACATGTTTTGGTACATGATGTATTTGTTCATTCATTGACATATCTTTTGCTTCATGATGTTTGGTATGGCATGAGTTTGATGCATGGACAGGTCCAAGGATCGTCAAGTGGTAGCATATTGTTCATTTTACAGAGAAGATAGGGGGAGGAATACCCATAGGGGGAGTCATTCTTCTTCCCATGATTCTAGGAGGAGATATTTATCATATGCATACTTGGTAAAGTAACCCTATTATTGAAGAAAAAGCACAGAGGCATAATTCAAGGGGGAGAAATTATCACAGGGGGAGCATGAGCGATGTATCTTCATCATTACATTAGAGTGAGATCCCTTGTTCAAAAGGGGAGAGATTATTCAGAGGAAGATTAAACGCAGTCAGACAGGGGGAGCAACCCCAAGGATATTTCAAGCAGGGGGAGAAGCCCCAAGGGGAGAATGACCCTTTTCCATTGATGTCAAAGGGGGAGAGATAGTCACATTGATGTGATTGATGATTATTGATGTGGAGAGATAGTCACATTGATGTGATTAATGACTATTGATGTAGATCATGCCTTTTCTGCATGTTGACATCAATAATTGGTGTTGACATCAATGTTGGTATTGCCATCAATGAAAAAGGGGGAGATTGTTGGATCATGTTGTCATTTATGCCAAAGGTTTAATTAATTGATGTCAAAGGATTGATGTCAAGTGATTGATTGATTGATTGATTTCAAAGGATGATTGATATATTGATTGATGTCAAGGAATTGGTTGATGCCAGAGGATAATTTAATGATGTCAAAGGTCAAAGGTTTGATGTATACATGTCGTATCATAGTATATTGATGAATATGGATCAACGAGTTGTCATTGATACATGATGCATAGATGAAGATGGATCAATGAGTTGTCATTGATACATGATGATGAAGATGGATCAATTGGTATATGATGCAAAGATGAATCATTATTGTCTTATCATGGTTGATAAGGTGTACAAATGGATGAACTCCAAAGTGGTCCCCTTATGGTGAAATCCCTCACGGGAAGATGCTTTGTGGTTGAGTTGTCCTTGAAGTATGGTTGGAGAACCCATGCTTATATTTGGAATAATGAGATGAAGATAAATGAAGTTCTTAGTGAAACTATCCTAGATGTATAGTGCTTGTCATGCCATTTTCGATGGTATGTGGAATGTCACATAACTCCTCATGGTTTGAGAGTTATGGCCCTATGAAGATAAAGGACCCTCATATGTTGGCTTGAAGCCCCAAGTGGTCAAAGAAGTCATAGTTCTTGAAAATAATAAATTGTTATTTAAATGGTAAAGTGAGGTGACAAAGTCAAGGAGGAATATTTAAATGATAAAGAAATGGAAAAATTTCTAATTATGGAAAGTGGTTAACCCTAAAATGAGGAAAATAGGTTAAATGACCTAGAAATGGGTTAAGTAACCTAGAAATGGGTTAAGTGACCTAGAAGTGGGTTAAGTGACCTAGATGATGCTTCTAAGGAAGCTACTCAGAGAGTATAAATAAGAGGCAAGGGTCTCTTGTGTAAGGGCATCTTTTGTGTATCTCTTGTGTATCCCTTGAGCATGTATTGAATATCTATTCTGAGAGAGAGGATATCTAGAGGATCTCATGGATGCATCAAGTTTTGACAAGTCTGAGGTCATGACGAAAAAAGTCTCGGAAGTTCATAAACCCTAGTTTTTGAGGTATAGACGGGATGTAGTGAGCCAAGGCACGTACATATGCGGGTTGAATGAGGACATGGTGTGTACAGTGGATGAATTCATGTAGACTTGTGTGTTAGCCAATATCGGGCTCTTGAAGACTGAAGTAGGTTCCATATCTGCACTCTATGGGATCAGATCTGTCATAGAAACTCTGGTATGGTTACATTGTTGTCTTGATGGATACTCTTGCTTGTTGTGTGGTGAATTCTTAAGGAATTCTTGTTATGGATGTTGGGATGTGGTTTGTGTTGGTTGATGGTGTGAGCAAAACTCTTATGATTCAGTACCAATATGATTTCTATAGTATGTTGATTTCTTATAAATGATTGAGTAGCATTCATATTGTATGGTTGAGGAGCATGAGTAAGTTGTTGGAGAGCTTGGATGTGTTGTGATTGGTTATGGTTTAGATTGGACAGTGATAGATAGAAGAGAATGTGATTGAAGGTTGCAGAGGATTTGAGTTCATATTGAAGAGAAAACCCTAAGTAACTCAGAAGTGATACACATGCTATAGTATAGACTGGTCGTGTACATACTCGAGATGTACTACTAGTAGGCCGCGTACATACACATGCTGCACTACTGAAAGGTCACGTACCTATTGACAAATGATATCTGTTGAGGATTGTTGCCTCATCTTAGTTGGTGCTGAGGATGTAAGCCAAGTCTTGCATTATAAAGATGGTGCTCTTGTAGATTTGTACTCTATTCAGTTGTTGTTGATAACCCAAGGATTGTAGTCCATAATAAAAGGAAAATTGTACATACATCTTGTGTTCCTTGTGGTGATGATTTGTTGATGATATATTGTTGATATATGTTCACATCTAACTGATTATAAATGACAACAATAAGTAATGAGTAAATGGTGATTGATAACTAATGAGTTTTGTGAAGGGGAAGTTTTGGGAAAAAGATCCCTACAGTGTTCAACACCCCCCCCTCTCAGTGTAGTCGGTGTGTCCAGCACATATCAGTAAGAAACTCCCAATGAAAATATGTCTAGAAACTCCATTTCAGTTTGGATGTACCTGTGCAGAGCCCAAAGATATTTTAGGACCAGATTCCGCTTAGAGTCTTTGATACCCAGCTTGGTGCATAAGGTATGGAAAGTAATGGTGAAATTCGACACTATTTGACCCCTCCCTTAGCGCAATGTGGTCCATATTGTGTACTGGTCATCATAACTTCCAACAGGGTAATATTGTTCCTTGAGGGCATCAACAAAATCCACTCAAGTGGGTCCTGGCCCAAAAATTAGGGACTCATCCTCAACATGTTTTTCATAGTAAGTCTCCCACCAATCTCTGACATGGGGAAGGTCCTTAAGGAGCGTGAAGGTGATCTTTTCACTGTTGGAAACATTATGGACAAATAAATGACCCTCTAGCAGATTTAACCATTTTTCCAAAGCATCGACGTCTATCTAGCCTTCAAATAAAGGAATATCAAATTTAACTTGTACCTTTAAGGGCGTCGCACCTCCAAAGTGACTTTTTGTTTAAGGTGCCTTCCTTGTTGTCGGTAGTCGTTGAAGGATATGGGAGAAATTATTGATCATCTAGTTCCTTTGTCGCGTGAGGGATTCCTCGAGCAACAATTTGAAATGATCTCCTATCCCATTTTCCCTCTTTTATTCCGCCATAGAAATTTTCTTGGGAGTGTGATAGAATTTTTCCTCAAGAGAAACCATCTTAAGACCCAACTCTCTATACCCCGACCTCATCGGGGACATGCACTAAGAACGACAAGGAGCATATCGCTCTGATACCATTGATCCAGATTATTTTGGGGAACGATATGGAGGTATAAATATAACAACGAAATAACAAATAAATAAACAAAGATATGGCAAGGAACATAGTAATACAATAAAGCTCATATTCTATTAATGACTATCTAAAATACAAAAGACTGTAAAATGCAAAAACACACAAGCTAGATAGAATGGTGGTAGCTTATCTTTGAGAAGAGATGTGTTGGCTACACTCATTCGCAAGAAGATGAGTACAATGAGGCTAAAAATTCCTTTTTAAAATTAAAAATAAATGAGAAAACCATAAACATCCAAAACCCTAACCCCAAGAGATGAAATGACAAAAGGTTTGTGGGCCTCGATGGGGGTAGTTGATACGTCAAATTCTTGAGGGTGTAACATTTTCATATGATCTCCGGTTGGGGTGCTCAATACACCATTGGAAAGGTATAAACTAGGAGTAAATATTCCATTTGACCTAGAATCTTCCTCCAATTACATCCTAGCCATTGTTGAGCCCAAAAAAAGTCGTTTAGGGCCTAAAACATGACCCCAGAAGTTTGGGACCCAAAAAGTTGTAAAAAAACTGCCAAAATGGAAATTGGTATTTGAGTCAGTGGAATAGGTGGGTGGCCACCGATATCCACCTAGATCACCTGCATAGTATTTAAAATATAAGCTATTTTTTTCTACATCAAATGTGACACTTCCATAACTAGTATCTCATCAGATTTGTCCAAGAAATATGGGATATGAATTGTCAAGTTTTGTGTTGCTCGAGGAATGGTTTTAGATTCATTTGCATTGAGAAAATATATTAGTTTTGAACATGAAGGTCTCCCTCATCCCCTTGCACCTCCTTGCAATATAAGAAAAGAAAGTGTTGAATCCCTACATATGTTATAATTAGATAAATGGGATTGTTACTTGAGTTATTTACCTACAAATAAAAACCTCTATTGATATGCAAGAATCTTGTGCAAATGCTCCATCTTAGATTTAACATAAAATATAAGTTCCCTACAATGTATCCGCATCATTCAAGTTTTTCCTAAATGGATTTATATCACGATTTCATAGCTTGCTAATGAACTCCCCCCCCCACTACAGGGTAAACATATTTAAACTAAAGAATTGGGATTTTATCAAATAATTTTGGTAAAAAATATTATTCATACCTTATTCACCCCCATAGATATCATGACCTAATCTTCAAAATGTACTGAGGAAATAAATTTAAAAAAAACCTAGTTCAATCACCTTTTTTTGACCTTGCAAGGATTGAGTCCATGAGAAGCAAAGAGGAAATTAATATTTAACCTTGTCTCTTATAATTATATTTGAAAAACATCCTCCTCAACCTCATCAACCTCAACAATGATAGAGGATAATAAAATAAGGGTTTTGAACAAGGTAATTGGAATCCTCTCAGTGACACTAAGCTTGATCAACCAAAATATCGACTTGATGATCCTCAAGAAATATATAACATCTAATTAATTGAATCTGACAACAACCCTTGCATTATTATCAATTTTTGATATTGGAAACCATTTCGTGATTGAACAAAAGGAAATCTATCTCCACAAGCCAAGAAGAAGGGGCCAAAAATACCATCTATACCACTATCTTCAAATGAACATGTATCCACCTCCTTCGCCCAAATATCTTGCGACCTACAACTAGAAATATCCCTTAGGGGAAACAACATTGATGGAAAATACCTAGATTGAAAAACACCCATCGAGGAACCCAAAAAAATCATCATGAACTTATTCATAATCTCATTATAACACCATAGCTTTTATTTAAATTTAGTTATGCTAATACTATTAATGGTGTTAATATTCTAAATGGAATCCTCTTCTACTATCCCCAAATATGTTGTTAGGATATTTAAACACTTAGGAGTTAGTTAATTTCAATGTGGTCTAACATTTTTTTAGGTAAAAATGTGTTTCTTTAGTATGCATTTGCAGTTATGTAATCTATGGTCATGTTAAGTTCTAGACATAGAGTGATTTGATGACTCATATTCTCCCTGATCTTAACGACTATATTGATATGTGGCTTAACACCCTATTGATCCATGATATGTAATTAAGGACCATGGAGGGTCATTTGCAGATGACCTATTGTGAGAAAATATCTTGTAAAATATTTTTCTTTTGCATTAATATATTGCCTCAGGTGGCCACGTTGGTTGGGAAGATGGACTAATTTACTCTTTGAGGGTTTTAACCATGTAAAAACATTGGTGTATTGATCTTTGATCTAGTTTGTGAGTGGTTACTAAAGGTGTTCGTCCTATGTGGGAATACCATGTTTTGTCAAACATGGTATCAAAGACCATTTGAAGACCCATTCACTTCGTAGATAAATATTCAGACACTTGTTGCCACATTTCTAGGTTCTACTATTTTTGTGCATTTATGGGCTAAGTAGACTATTCCATTGCATTCAAAGCATCACTTTCAGTTGTAAATTCTTTTTCATTTTTCTCGAAAATGTTTTTGTTTTCACAATATATGACCATTTTTGTCAGATCCAGAGGTATAAACTCAAAATACGACAATTTATCTATTTTATTCCCAGTATGATACTCTTTTTAGTTTGCATATCTCTTTTCCATGTGCTCTGTGCGATATCAAAAAAAATAAATGGAGTGGAAAGTGTTTTCTTTTCTGCGTATGTTCTTTGCTCTATGCTTTATGTGAGCTTAGCGAATCAGAAACAAAGAGAAAACTAGCATTTTCCTAGTAAGCTAACTGAGATCTAACCACATAATTGTTGAGATTTGGGATTTGTTTTTTGAAATTTCATTATTTTTTTTGTGTGCGATCGTGTTAAAGTTTTTTGTAGGAAAAAACAAGGGTTTTGGGGGTAAGTATGCACTTCGAGGTAAAGAATAAAAAAAAGAGAAGCCTCCCTCTTCCTTCATTGTTATGTATTTTATTGGGGATCAAGTGTAATATGATATGAAATAAATAAACAAAGATATATATAATCGAAGAGGAATAAATTTCAAAGATAACAGGTGGTCTCTAAAGACACCATTACAACACTTAAGCACGGAGCATTGTGATCAGAACATCAAAATGCATGATGAACATCTTCACACATGTTCACTACATGATCTTGTGCACTTGTACTGCATAATAATTACCCATCAGATGTACTACTTATAGCTTCAATATCTAACCAAATTCCTTGTTATTGGCAAGATCTTGTCTACATATAATTTTTGGGGGTTAGAGTTGACTCCGTCAAATATGCACTATCTAGTCGGATTGACAACGATATTTGACCCAACTTCCTGTACGTCCATATCGTAATCGATTTCTCGAATAGTCGATCCACCGATCGACTGTTTTCGACTGCTGGTCTATTGTCTGACCAAATGGTTTGTCAACTACTCGAATGACTCATGTAGATATCCAGTCGATCACTCGATTTCCTATTTCTAGATGTTGGTTGATCTCCTGACTGATTGATTCAAGGAGAAGTGTGATGAACCATTAAAACCTGAGGTTCCAACACCTCCCCATCAACACATGGCTCTCGAGATTCAGAAGGTGAAATTAAGTGAGTAAGACACCTCCCATAATTGCAGCTTTTGAATCCCAAACATCATATAGATCTTGATAAACATAGATATAGATAATGTCTTAGTAAAGATATCATCTACATGATCATTTATTCTGTAATAGACAAGAGATACATCATTCTCATGAACCAACTGTTTCAAATAGTGAGCATATAGATCAACATGCTTCATCTTATTGTGGGAAACAAGGTTAGAAACAACTTGAATTGCACTTTGATTGTCACAGTAAAGTGTAGTTGAAGTCTATATGGGAAATCCAAGTTTACACATGAGTTGGCGAATCCATACTACCTTTTTACCTGCATGAATGACACCATGATATTGTTCTTCTTTAGTCGATAAGGACACTACCTTCTGTTTCTTGAATGACCAATCCAATGGTTCAGTGTTGAAGAAAAACATGTAGTGAGAAGTGGACTTCTGATCATCATTGTGACCTACCCAATCAGAGTTGGTGAAGATGTCCTGCAAATCTGAACTTCGACAATACTTGATACCAAGATGAGTGGTACCCTTGAGATAGAAAACAATCCTTTTAACTACTTTCCAATGGCTTTCTTTGGGATCATGCATAAAATGAGAAACCACACTAAAAACAAAAGAAATTTTAGGTCGACTATGAGTAAGGTAAATTAGACTATCGACGAGTTGTCGATAGAGGGTAGAATCGATTTTGGAAGTTTGAAAAGTTTTGATAATCTTAACTCCAAATTGAAAAGGAGTATCACATGGATTACTATCTACCATCTTAAAATGTGTCAAAATATCCATTACAAATTTATATTAAGAAATAAAAAACCATCAGACAATGGTAATACTTCAAGACCCAAAAAATAATGCATAATACAAAGATTTTCCATATCAAAGGAGTCAACAAGTTGTTTCTTCAATATAAGAATGCAATCAATGTTATTTCCAATTATGAAAAGGTCATCAACATATACAGTAATATTCAAAGTGCATCCATGAGTATGAAGTACATATAGGCTATGATTATATTCACAACATTTGAAACTAAGTTGAAGAAAGAAATTGTCAATCTTAGCATACCAAACTCAGGGAGCTTGCTTCAAACTATAAAGATATTTTTGAAGTTGACATACTAGCTTAGAATCTATCAAAAAACAAGAGGTTGTTCCATGAAAATTTTGTTAGATAGGTTTCCATGAAGAAAATCATTGTTCACATCCATCTAATGGATTTTCCATCGAAATCGAGTAGAAAGGGAAAGAATCAGTCTAAGAAAGTTCATATTTTCAATAGGGGAAAAGGTCTCAGTGTATTCGATGCCTTATTATCGAGAAAAACCCTTCAAAACGAAGCGATATTTGTGACACTCAACAACACCTTGAGAGGTAAATTTGGTATTACAGACCCACCAAAACTTCACAACATTCTTCCCTTGAGGTTGGGGAACTAAATCCCAAGTGTGATTCTTCAACAAAGAATCCACTATCTGCATAACATGCTACCGTTCAAGTTTTYCTTGGGAATCAAAGTAGGTAACATGATCATAGGTTTCAAGAATGCAAGTCATCAACAAAACACTGACATGCTTCTTCTAACTATGAGTTTTTKGGCCTGAAAAATATCACTGACATCATGASCAACAAATTCAATGATCTTGGAAACCCATCTGGATAGAAAAGAAAGGGGTGAACTATTTTTCACTGCATAAGGTCTAATAGAAGTCATAATTGTTTTATTTTAAGGAGAAKATGGACCATTCAAGATAGAAATTGATTGATGAGTCGAATTGAAAGTTGAAGGTCCATTCGAAATAGGAACAAAGTTCAACTGTCCAGTYGAAGGACTGAAAATGGACAAGGAGAACCAGAGTTGGAAACAACATCAAAGTGGTCATCATGTAACAATGTAGAGGAGTAATTCAACAAATTATTGCCAGAAGTMTTCACATCAAACCATACATTTCTTCTAATAATGATCTACATTTGATAGGGTCAAACAATCAATAGGATTTAGACTCTTCAGAGTAGCCCATCATGATGTAAGCATGAATCTTTGCATCCAATTTCTTCCTGAAATCCCCAGAAATATGAGCCCGGGAAACACATATAAAAACACAGAGGTGGCCGACTAAGGGACTCCTTCCACACCATTGTTTGACTGGAGTCACCGAAGGAATAGGTCGAGTCGAGATGTGATTTAGAATATAGTTTTCACAATAGATAACTTCAACCCATATGCGAGGAGGAAAATATTTGGCTTGAAAAATAAATCTATCCATTTCAACTAATGTCTGATTCTTTCATTCTGCGATTCCATTCTACTGAGGGGCATGAGGGAACACCCACTACCATTCAATACAGGATCAAATCAGGTATTGTTCAAAAGGTCAATTCACATACTCAACACCATTTTCTAATATCAATCACTTGATGGGTCATCCAAATTGATTTTTAGAAAAGGTGCCAAACTATTTGAACTTTTCAAATACAATATTCTTGTTCTTGAAAAAATAAACCCAAGTGAAATGAGAGAGATCCTCAATGAAAGTCAAGATATACCTTGCACCTGCTAAGGAAGGTAGATTGATGTAGTATATATCACTATGAACCAACTCCAGGAGGTTCTGTGCTCGCCACACTTTTCTAGGATCAAAGGGTTCCTGATGATGCTTTCCAAGAACAAATCCTTTATAGACTCCATCAGGGGGGGAAACTTTAGGTAAACCAACAACCATATTTTGAGTTTCCATCAACTGTAGTGTTAAAAAATTTAGTTGTCCGAGTCATTCATGCCAAGTTTGAATTCCTTCATCGATGTGAGAAACAAGAGCATTCTTTTCAGAGTTGGGTCGATTCATGCCACAAACCTTAATATACAGACTATCCTTTGGGTTGAGAAATGCTCCGAAAACAATTGGTTGACCTTTATTCAAATCTTGAACAAAGAATCGATCTAACAAAAGCTCTACAATATTACATGTCTGTGTTAATTGAGAAACCAACAACATATTGGCAATGAGGTTCGATACATGATAGACGTCGACAATTCTCTCATGTCAGTATGGAACATCACAACAACCAACAATGTTGAGAGGAAATTCATCAACAACATAGACATTCCTCTCCACATATTCATCAATAAGGACATGAACAAGGAAGCATCCTTATCCATATGATGAGTGAACCTAGTGTCAACTACCCATTCATTTTGCGTAGAATGATATAACAACTCTTGAGAAGTTCTAACTTGGAAGGTGAAATTATCAGTAGGTCGAAGAACAACCGAAATGCCTCCTTCAAGGTTCTTGACCTTCTCCTCTAGGTCATATCTCTTCTTGCAGTAGACCTTCTCCACATGTACAATATTTCCACAGTAATGACATGTCTTCTTATTTCAACTCTGATGGGGTGCATCTATCTTCCCTTTAGGTTTCTGGTCGAGGCATCCATGTCTTTGTATAAGGGTATCAAACTGTCCTCATTCCTTGTGATTCAACTTTCCCTAAATCCCTTGAGTAAGTGGGCTTGATGTTTACCACCAATATTTCCTTCATCAAGAAGTATGTGTTGATCAATGATCAGTAAGCCATAGAAAGCTTCAAAAGTGCAATCCTTACCATCTTCTATGCGTGCCTGCCAGCTGGTGTGAAAATTCGAAACAAACACATCCAATGGTGTTCTAAAATTCTTTAGGAACAAATCAATGAGTTGTTAAACTTTCTTTAGATAATTATTTCCACATTTGTCTCATTTCAATTGCAGTTCCTTCACACACGCCAAGTATTCCTCTATTATGTCGAGAGATTGAGGATTGAGAGGGATCATATCTTTCTCCAATATCATGATGTGGATTTCATCGAATATGTCGAATAGAGACTTCAACTTCTTATAGACTTGATGAGGGCAGTCAATTCCGTTTATGTAAAATAAAATCTCATGTGAGATATAGGTCGTGATGACCCCCACAACCTCATCCTTTTTCCCATCAACAACACATTTTTCCTGATCATATGTTGGATTTGGAATCACAGTCTTCATATATTGCCAAAATCCTGTACTATTTAGTAGGGTTTCCATGTATAGTGCCCATGCAACACAATTTGATCCATTCAAAACTATATGATCGATATTTGAATCGATATCCATTATCTAGACAGTTTTGGTCTATTTCCACAAGTTCCAGTCAATAAATCATCGACCCATATTCAATCACAATAGATCCGAATCAACATGATTTGCAGAAAACAAGAGAGGTCACAACTTGTCTCTCTGATATGATGTTGGGGATTAGATGTAACCTGATATGAAACAAATAAAACAAGTTGCATTTAATCGAAGAGGAACAACTTTCAAAGATAACAAGTGGTGTCTAAATACACCATTACAACACTTAAGAACATAACATTGTGATCAAAACATCACAATGCATGGTGAACATATTCACACATGTTCAATTCAGGATCTTGTACACTTGTACCACATAATAATGCCTCACCAGGTTTGTTATTTGTAGCTTCACGATCTAACCAAATTCCCTAGAATCGGGACTAGATTTTTTCTGCATATAACCGTCAGTAGTTAGAGTTTACTCCATCAGATCTATGTTTTCTAGTCAACCCGACAAGGATGTATGAATTGAACATCTATGCGTCCAACTCGTAGTTTATTTCTTGGTTATTCGATCAATCGACTGACTATCTTCAACTACTGGTCAAGTGTCTGACCGACATGTTTTTTGGCTACTCGACCGACTGGTGTAGATATTTGGTCGATCGATCAACTGAATGATGTAGATATCTAGTCGATCACTCGACCATCTGTTGATAGATGTTGGTCGACCACCTGACCAAATGATTCATGGAGAAGTTTGATGAACCATCACAATTTGAGGTTCCAACATAATTTTCACTAACTCACTTGGTTGAAATTTTCTTTATTTAATAAGAGGTTTTGGTTCAAGTCTCTCTTTTGTAAGTTATTTTTAAAAAAACGTTCATGCAAGTTTGAGTTATCTCATAATTTTATTGAAAAGTACATTTCACTCAAGTTATAAAAGTAAATCAATATAGAGGAACTTTAATATTATTTAATAGGAATTTGTCGAAGACCCGTAACTATGACACTTTTCAGAAAAGTATGTGTTCACTTCAGCTTACTCCAACATGGGAAGGAGAAGACTCCTTAAAATACTATGATTTTGGTTTCATAACTAGTACCAACATTTTCATAATTGAATCTACTTTCATTTGATACAATTTGCATTCAATTTTTTTATTTTTCTTAGTTTAATTTTCGTTAATTTTATAAAAACATGTTTGCATATTAATTTTAGATGACATAATGATTCAGTAAAATGAAAAATCTATATTTGCAATAATACATAGTCGAAAATTATAGAAAATTTATATTACAAAACCTTTCATTGTCCTCTTCAAAAGAGTATTTTTGTATTTTACTTTTAAATAAAAATTAAGGTAGATACATGGTGTTGAACTAAACATGTTTAAAATATGCAACTTTTTTCAAATTGGTCAAATTCAAAAAATTGTAGTAATTATAATTTTCATTTGTTGTCTTCAAAACTATAGTCATACTTTAATAGAGTATGTTTATATTATTGCAACATATTTTGTTTTTCATAAACAAAAGTTTAATAATGAGTAAATTGAGGATGATAAACATAACTCATTATCATTTCCTTCATTTTTAAGGAATATATTGTCAAACGATAGCTAAATTTAGATATCAAATGTTAATGAAAAAATTTCAAACAATAAAAAGATAACAAAATTCATGACAAGTTTTATTTTTAGTGTAAAGTGAAATTCTAAATTAAAAAAATACTTTTATTTACTAGAAGTTGAAAAATGTTTGAAAATATATTTTGTTTTCTCAAAAAACAAAGAAAATAGACACCCAAATTCATGATTTTACTTTCTAATACTAACCTCTCAATAACACCTTTGTAATATATTTTTTTTTGTAATTCCTAAGTGGAGGTGATTCCTTATAAATACCTATTATAAATCTCTATGATATTAGTTCAATATCCTTATTTATTTAATCAACTATGCCTTATAACTTTCAAATACTTTGAATATTTATTTTAACATTTAGTAATGGTTGTACATGAAGTTACATATCATAACAAGCGCTGTATGGCAACGTCCCTGCCTAAAAGTTAATTTACCTGAAAAATTAAAAGTTAATTTGTTGAGTTAATTAAAAGTAAATTAAAAGTAAATTTACCCGGAACAACTTAATTGTTGGTACAATTATTTGGTGATACCATCTTGGATACAACTCGTAGAAATCAATGTGAAGAGAGTTGAACCAATAAGATGGAAGATTGTAGAATCTTACCATGAGTGTATTATGAAAACTTGAATTCTTATAACCTACTAGCCATATCAGTAAATTGTAGGCCAATTTTGAGATCAAGGGCTGGTGCACTAACTTATTTAGAATGAGTTAATGCATTGTTTGATACATTAATCATCTTTTTGTTTAAAATTTATTTTCCTTCTTTGTTGGATCACATTTTTCCTTTTGTGTTTCTTTGAAATTATATTACAAAATTGAAAGAACATCAAAGTGGCATAGAAAAAGTAAAGTGGGCCCACAACCCATAGGCCCAGTTTCAAATCATGTCTCTCATAAATTTAACCATAAACACTCATTAAAAACATGCATCTCACTATTTCTCCTACATAGTCTCCCTCAAGTTGGTTTGGGGTGCAAAAATGTTTTTGTTTTTTTGTCATTTTCTGCCCAAGGTTTCTCAAAAAAGTGATCTTTCATTTAGGCTCACCTTGTGTTAGTGAATTTCAATCTTTCTAGGCTTATCCATGGGGTAATAACATTGTAATATATGAATCCTTTGGTTTTGCTATGTATTATATATGAAATTTGTGTGTGTTAGGCAAGTATATTTGGCATGCTTGATGTTAATATATGCTTAAGAAAACCATTTATGGTGGAAATGCCTTATATTATAACTTAAAGTAACTCAAGTTTACTATTTAAAAAATACTTTGGAATGCTTTAAATTGATCATGATTAATTAGGTTCTATCATCATCGCTTTTGACATGGCGTTCTACAAATTAGTTAAGGTCAATAATTTACATTGTCAATGTCTTGGAGATGACATCATTGAATGAATCTATAAGGTGTTTGTATAAGGGAGTTGGAGGACACCATTGAATTAATTTATAAGGTGTTTGTACAATGGATTTGGTTTTCTTAAGTAAAAGTAATTATAAAAGTTATTATAAATCCATAAAAACTTGGATATGTGTGTACAATGAAGTTGGTTTTCTTAAGTAAAATTAATTATAAAAATTCTTATAAATCCATAGAAACTTGGAGACATAAATTATCATGCTTGTGTACAAATAGAATAAATTACTTTAGTGAATATTTTTTGAAATTAATTTTTTGTCTCTACTTGTCAAACAAATGAAATAACTAATTTTTTAAAACTAAAATTGTGTCTCCACTTCTTCTCAAACAAATGAAGTAATGTCATTGTTAGAACTTTTTTAAGGCTAAACATTTGTCTTGTATGCATTTCTTTTCCATATTTTGAAAATAATCATAAAAAAAATAGATTAGATGATATTATTGGGACCATTATTTTCTGGTTTAATTACGAGTCTTGTTTGCATAGCTTTATCATCTTAATTTGTGTCTCCACTTCTTCTCAAACAAATGAAGTAAATGTCATTGTTAGAACTTTTTTGAGGCTAACCATTTGTCTTGTATGCATTTATTTTCCATATTTTGAAAATAATTATCAAAAAAATAGATTAGATGATATTATTCAGAGCATTCTTTTCTCGTTTAATTACGAGTCTTGTTTGGATAGCTTTATTATATTTTGAAGATAATCAAACTATTATTTTAACATGGCATGCTTTTGATAAGTTTCATCCCTACCTTTGTAAGATGATAAATAAACATAAAACTATATATAGTAAGCTATTGCAACCAAGGAAATGAAATGCACATATAAAAATATAGTAGAATAAAATATAGTCAAACTATTATTTTAACATGGCATGCTTTTGATAAGTTTCACCCCTACCTTTATAAGATGATAGTAAACATAGAACTATATATATTAAGCTATTGCACCAAAGGAAATGAAATGCACGTATAAAAATATAGTAGAATAAAATAGATGTGACACAGTGCGCGGGTTGACAGACTCAGGCGTTCACATTTATAGTCATGCTTATGTATCACAAGTCCCAACATGAGATTTAGTAATTTATAGAATATTATAACATTGTATCAAGATTTATAGTAATTTATATAATGCTGTAACACCTTTTACTTAAAGAATAGTATAAACAATTATTTAAATTTTATTCAATATTATTTTTAATGTTTTTAAATATAAATTTGAAACTTTAGAATTTTGATTTTGTTTATGATAATAAAGGTTTGTACATAAAAATTGATCCTTCTTGACTCTAGAATTAAAATGGATATATACTTGTATACACTATTTTTATATTAATATTAATAAATAAACAACAAAGTAAAATTAATGATATATATCCTATAGTATTAATATTAAATATCGTATTCATTATTAATATGTGATAATGTTTTGTTAAATTTTAGTCAATTAATTATTCATAAATTTATAAAATATTATAACATTTTACCAAGATTTATAGTAATTTATGATGACGGTGATGATGATTAACGTCCATTCAGACCAGACCTTAAGACGGTAAGTAATTACTTGTGATTCTTTAGAATTTTGTTTCTGTGCTCGAAAAACATTAAGAGAAGCTTTCCAAGACCACCATACTTTTGTTGAGTTAAGAGGTTAGGAAGGTTGGTGTTGTGATCAATATTTTGAAAATGAGATCTAATATGGGTATAGTCTGGACAATCTAAGAGAAAGTGTTTTTCATCTTCAACCTTCTTAGTGTCACAAAGGTGACACACTCTTTCATCCCATGA
>JZKD02S0502841.1:0-16921 GCA_000966675.3 Picea glauca | reverse complement strand
TAGCTTTCTTTAGTTTTAGGCATTGATGGCAGTTCTCCAGATGAGAAACAACCTCACGATGATACTTTGCAATAGGAGGCTCCACCACCTAGCATGATACCACCACCTCCTATGACTCAAGTATCCTATTTTTTGCTTTCCAATGGCTCTCATGGGGTGTTTACATGTACTAGGAAACAAGACCAACAACAAAGTAAATATTAGGAAGGGTGCAAATCAATTACCAAAAGGGTACCAAATAATCGGCATTACAAAGTGGCATCCACCTCACTCACACAAAACAAATATTAGTTCACCGATGTTTATGTTGTTAAAACCCTCAAAGAGGGAAACAATTCATGGTCACATCAACATTGCAATGCGAACCAACATTTTAATGAAAAAATAAAATAGATTGCATGGACATCTTTCAACAATTGATTGTTTTCAAATGACCCTTTGTGCTCTTTAAATAAATATAATGGACCAATCAAGTGCCGAGTCATGGATAAAGTGTTATTTATATCAAGGAGAAGAAGAACCGTCATATCAGTTTATGTCTAGAACAAAATCATGACTATCAGAATAGTTAGTTACAAAAGCACACTAAAGTAACACACTTTACCTAAAAACACATTAGACCAAGTTGATCAGAACCAACTCTCAAGTGTGTAAATATCCTAATACAAGCACTCATTTTCATGGATTTAGAATTTATATTTTAGACTCCATCTTATTATAATGCTTTTAGACTTCAAAAAATGACACAAAATTGACAACACAAATAGTGCATTTCCTAACATAAAAGACTATTTAACTATATTGACATTTGCATTTCATTTTTTTTTTATTCATATCAATGCTTAATGGGTCCAAGTTTAACATGGATATATGCCAATGGAGAATATTAAAAATTATTTAAATGTGATAATATAATGGAAATATACATCAATAAAGAGATATATGTCGACTCGAGATCGAAGTATTGACATCAACTATATTTTTTTAATTTCTTTATGATGTTATACATATATACACAAACACAATGTTAATCATCACCCCACCCCCTTTCTATGGAATGTGTATCTCAACAGAATGGTGAATCAAGTTTTTTAAGTCCCAAGTCATGGTGAGAATCTTAGAGCCTAATGAACATCAAGATATGTTTGAGCCCTCATCGTCCCGATGCAAAAGAAGGAAGATAATGATATTTTATAATTATAGAAGTTGCTCCAATATTCCACAAGATAGCCATATTCAATTGTTGTTATTCCTGTTATTATTCACACGTACATATGTCGCACAAAGGAGGTAGGGGAAGGTTAAGCCAACAATCATAATCACCGTGCAACCAAACAACTAATACACCTTCTGACATAAGGATCATGTTATATTGAGTCTTATATGATGTCGTGGACCAGTCCTCACAACCAATGTGTGATAGGAGGAAATGTAATTTTATAGCTACATAAACTATTCCAAAAATCCACAAGATATATGTATCTAATTCTATGATTCATGTAATTATTATTCTCATTGTCATTCACATAAGACACTTACATATATCACATAAAAAGGAAGAATAAAGTCAATAAAACAAACATAATTATCCTAGAATCAATCAACCATAATGTAGTAGGCCACAACTACCTTTATAAACACCTCCAACTAAAATTAAAAAAAAAATATTCATTAAAAAATGCACTTGCCATGAAAAGCCAAATCCTCTTACTCTACCACTTTGAAAAAGTTTGAAGTTCAAGCCCCAAGATGATAACATATTGATGATAATGACCACTTTAATTGTATTAATCATTAGGAGCCTTCCACAGTGTTAACATGAAAAATATAAAAAGCCTTAAAGGGTTCATATGAAAAGATCATGAAAAAAAAACATAAATAACTTGGAATTAAATCAAACGACATAGTTGGTTAGTTTGGCTAGAATTTCAAAGCTCTCCATTGTTCATGGGAAAAGGCAGGATTTGTATCTTTTATTTTAATGTTCCCTCCCAATACAACTAGGATACTCTCAAGGTGTCCATTGGGTCATGTGCACTCCTTTCTCTATTGGTTTTGTTTCGTGGTTTCTACGCAAAGAAGCAACAAGTTTTGTTTAGTGGTTTCTATGCAGAGAAGAAACAAAAACACACATCTCAGGTGGGTTTAGGGTCATGTGCACTCCTTTCTCTATTGTTTCTATTTCATGGGTTCCATGCGAAGAAGCAACAACAACACAAATCTTAGGTGGGTTTAGTGGAATATGCATGGAAAATATTGATCTAGTCGATTGTTGTTAAACACTAGGGGGCTTTGCACCACACATCCTTTAATAGATAATATGCCAAGGTATTTAATTGATGATGGAAATGAAAACTTTGGATCCAAGAGAATTGATGTTTTAGCTCCAAAATTTCCTTCTTCCAGGTAAGGAGAGAGAGACCATGAAGCTGAGATATTCCCTCAAACCAATCAAGAATAATATTTGAATCCCCAACCACCATAATACTATAACAACACCACATTCCTCCTTAATACTATACCAACACCACATTCACCTCTTGTAGAAGCACCATCAAAAAATCCAATCGACCTCTGATCAAAATATATAGGATTAAGAAGAAAATCATATGAAGAATCTGTATAGTCACTTGGAAGCTCTTTAATAGCAGACACAATTCTGATACATAGAGCATGTTCATTCCTAGAGCAATCTTTGAATAAGCAAATTGAAAGCACGCTCTTGTAACTAGGAAAGATTAAATTTAAAGGGGTAATGGGACCTTTCCTTTTGGTTATCATTGTCATTATGTGCCCCCTAGGAATTGCAAACTTTCTTGTGCACATACAATGAAAAACTATTCTTAGTCACATACTAATTGTAGAAATAATTTCAAGATATTACATATAATTTTCCCCAAATATTCTTATTTATATACATGAAACATGCATACAACCCATAACTATTCTTAGTCACACGTGCACACTGCATAAAAATAAAAACCTAAACCAACTAAAAGATTAAATGATAAAAAAAAGTTTCTCAAAAAATAGAAAAAAGCTCATTGTTCAAACTACGCTTATAAAAAAAATCACAATTTTATTTATAAAAAAACACCATATTTTTGTATGGCATTCCTACTTTCTACACAATTTCACAAAGTGACAATTTAATTGACATCTGCATCATCAAAAACCAAATACAAAAGATGATATCGACTTAGCACTAAAAGTCATTGAACATGCTTAGACCAAGTCTAAACTTCTAATTGTTTTAATAATGGAACATATTTATTATTTGGTTTATAGCGAAAATATTAATTGTTTTAGTATGAGAACATATTTCACATATTGCAGACGCGCGAAAAAACAAAGTTCGCACTGCCATGCAAACATAGCGCTAAAACAGAAGCTACTCGAACAATGGGGTGTGTAACAATGGGTACGAACAATCAACCACCTTCCAAACGGGCCAACAAATATTTCAAGAGGTATGCATTCAATATTTTCCATAATCCCCATTTTTTCTTCTGTAAAAATATTCACTCTACAACTTTCAGGGTTTTCATTTAGAGTTTCAATGGATTTTAAAGACGGAATATGAATAATGTGAAGAAAATAGAGTGCAATTGTTTTTTCGTTTGTTAATTTTTGCAATATGTTGTTTTATATGTCCAGGGGAGAAACTGATTATTTATGGGGGAACATAGTCGAAATTGACATGCACAACTTCATGAACTACGACTACATAAAATCCAAGCCAGGGTCACGACTCAACCTTGTAATTGGTCTGAATGGAATAGGGAAAAGATCTCTAGTATGTGTGATTGCAATAGGCCTGGCCAGAGAACCCAAGGTTGATATTCCTCCATTTTGTATATATTATGTGTTAGGGTTTGCTATTAAGAATTCAAGTGAACCCTAGAGAATGAATATGGTGTATGAATACAAATTCTTGTTTTTGTTGTATTTACTGGTAGAGCATCAAATATTGGCGACTATGTCAAACAAGGAGAAAAGTCGGGATGGATAAATATCTCCTTGCGCGAAAGTCAGGATGGATAAAGATATCCTTGCGCAGAAATGTTGTAGGAGATACCATTATTATTACACATAAAATTGACAGACATAATAGGTCTGAATGATGGATTAATGGTATAGGCGAGAATCTTATGTTAGTTTGATTTATGGTCATGTTTCTTGGAGTTGATTTGTTATTGTTAATGCATTATTATATTTTGAAATTTTCATGGAGTTGTCAGTTTAAAAATCCCTGTTGGATATAGATTGAAGCAAAGTCACGTGATTTGGACTGGGAAAAAACTTGGCAAGTCTAAAATGGGGAGTCAACTTGGTGCAAAATTTGGCCTTAAGTCAACTTACTTGAAAAATCACAGAACGTAACTCAACAAAATTTAGGAACTTAAAGGAAACTTTTGAATGCTTCCTTTCACCATTAAAACTTCCCAATCAACACCGAGGTGCAATTATGATAACACTAGGAGATAGGAACTGTGTTCATCACCTACGTCGATCGGGACTATATGCAACCATCCCCTACTACCCCCTTGGACTAGCTAAATATGTCACATGTTTGGGGAATTGAAACCTGGCGGGGGGTATATCAGGCTCTTGTGAAGCCATCCCCTACCGCCCCCCTTGGACTAGCTAAATATGTCACACGTTTGGGGAATTGAAGCAATAGATCAAGCCTTAGTTGTGTTAAATATTTAAATTAATATTTTTGGAGTAAGTGGTTCATTCGTCATCAAAGAAAATGGTAGATTCATAAAATACAATGATGAAAAATCAAAAGATGATATATTTAAATAATTTGAATAATAGGTGGAAGGTTTCAAACTATGAAACAATCAGTTTAAAGATCCATCATACTAAACCAATCCAAGTAGAACATGTTAAACCAATCCAAGTAGAACATTCAATCTTTTTTTCAATGCCTAGGGGAGAATTGTTTCCTTTCAAATCAATTATTCACAATAATTTCTTTGATCCTCCCCTTCATTCAACAAATGTATTATGGCCCAATGGATTTCTCCTATCATACTTATTTGTACAAATAATGGTTTATCTAGGCTCTTTTATTCATAGGAATTTTTTTATTATGGCCAAATTGATTTCTCTTATCTAACTTCTCTATACATAATGTGGATTGTCTAGGTTCTTTTGCACATAGGAAACTTTTTATTGTCATGTATTTCATATTTTTTCAATTAATTTCAGATCTACACTTACTCCTACTATTTGTTTGTAAGTGAAACCATCATTGGTATTGTTCCTTAAAGAAGTGAATTAAATGGAAGAATGGGGCATATTGAAATAAATAAATAAATAATGCTATCTCGACTACCTCTCAGACAATAAAAACACAAAATGTACAAATATAGCCTAATATAAGAACTCATTAATTTTTTGGTAAGAATTCTTATGCATGACTATTACTAGCATAGGTCCATCTTAACCCTAGACTTATCAAGCATTAAGATTTTTAGATGCTACAACTCTTCCCACATGCCTGTGGGCAGAGTTTCCTTTCCTGTGGGAAAATTTTCCTTTCTATGTGACTAAATGACCACCATATAAGATGATCATGCCTCTCTAATGAGTGTGATGAATCTTGATGTGTCACACTCATTAGAGAGGAACAATCCTCTTATATTGTGGTCACTTAGGCACATAGAAATGAAAGTGGGAAGAGTTTCCTTTGTATGTGCCAAAATGTCCACTGTATAAGAGGATTGTGCCTCTCTAATGAGTGTGAGACATCTTGATGTATCACACTCACTAGAGAGGCACAATCCTCTTATATGGTGGTCATTTTGGCACATTGAAAGGAAAATTTGTCCAAAGACCTGTGGATAGAGTTGTAGCATCTACAACTCCGCTCACAGGCTTGTGGAAAAAGTTGTAGATGCTACAACTCTACCCACAAGACGATGGGAAGAGTTTCCTTGTGGGAATATTTGTAGATAATACAAATCTACCCTCGGGCCTATGTGGCAGATTTTTCCATAGGGATACCAAACAACATTCTCCATAATTGGGAATTATTCAATGTTGAGTGACATCCAATACATCGGGTGGCTCAATGGAGAGATTGAGCCAATGTTTGAGATAATGGTGGCACAAGATCTAACAAATCCTCCACATATCCCTACCACATATAGCAGGAAATAAATCCCTCCTTCCAGTATTTCTATGGGCATGGAAGAGACCCAAGAAGAAACTAATATATTAAGTGATGATACTAATGTACAAGACCTCCTATACTAGTTGGAGGAAGCAAGGTAAGAAGTCCTTGGATGGATAACCAGTGAAAAGTCAAGGAGGGAAGTAGAAAGTAGAGGTAGACAAATTTCTCTACTGTGGCATGAAAATATTGTTTCTAACCAACAATTTAAGTCTCAATTTCTCAAAATACAACACACTAATACCATACAACAACTAGAAAATATGGATATAGGTGATATGATTTTGATGCTATGATATGACATTGATGGGAGGACCAACTTGTGGTTTCTTCACATTACATGCCTTTGGTTGATGGTTATGGTTTTCTTATGCCCATATGATTCATTTGGACATTTTCATATTGGTAATTGATTTCCCCTTGTGTTACTTTAGCACCCTTGTTCACTAGATGATTTCATGTGCATTTTGATGGGATTGAATTTCGTTCCTATTAGAACACTCTCCTTCATATAATGGAAAGAAGTGTGGCCTAGTCATGTATTATTTTCTATCCTAGCCTACTTTTATCTATCTATCTATCTATCTACCATTGGAGGTTGTGGTATTTGAAGTTTTCTTATGAACCTTATTCACCCTAAGTTTTGACTTGTTCTTAGTGCATATTTGAGGGAACTTGGATATTGATTTGCCAACAAAGTTTCATGATTGATCTACAACATCATAAGCACAATTTCCAGCATAAGAGTAGACCCTGCAAACCCATAGGAAGACAATAGTCTACAACGCTATATTAGTACTCTATTGACAAATTCTACAGCTTGTTTCATCATCAGACAATAGCTAAAAAAGACATATATTGTGGGAAGAAAAGTACCCAGAAAGGAATCCTATACACATTGGAAGATATTGGTAGGCAGAGAAAAGACTTTGAAAAATCTGAGGATAAGCTGCCATGGACTCTAGTAAAATTAGAACTGACTGAATGCATCAGGGGTGGTTCATTTTTTTTTAATCTCGTAATATTGATGCCATCCAACAACACTTAATGACGAATTTTAGTAGAAAATAGAATGAAGAATGTTGTGGATGTAATTGTTGTTTTTATCACTCCAAGAGTCTTTCCCTGACTGTAAAGGGAATGAGCTAGGTAACTTAAAATGATTTGAATAATGTATAAACTGAATCAAGTTGGATGAATTGATATTCTCTCATTCACTCAAAGTACATATGAATTCACTAAAATATAGAAGGATTTCAACTATATTTATTCAGAAGTTTAATCAAGGTATGAAAGTATGGAGAAGACTTATCACATCAATAGAATCCCATATACACGATTACACATGTGAATGATCAACTATGACAAGAAAAATTTTCTTATAAGATTAGTCTATCAATGAAGTGATGAGATGGCAGTCATCTTTCATTAGAGAAACATCATCAATGCACATAACATTTTCTCATAAACAAGAAAAGACAAGAGATGGAAAATTGGACAGTCTGCAGTGAAAGAAACTCATGTTTCAATATGTATTGAAAATGATTCTATTACAAGAGATGTAGACCAAGTCCAAAAATTTGAACCCCTATGTTTGTGGCCTCTATGGTGTTAAATAATATTTACACAATAGTTATCATATTCCAAATAAATGGATCGAAAATCAATAGAATCTCTAAATCAAACCAAATACAACAACTAAAGATCTAGATCCTATTTTTATGGAGTCGATCCATATCTTTCTTTTTTATCTTTAAAGGCTCCACCTGAACCTCCTGATAAGTGTAGGATACCTATATCCTCGAATATCATCAGCTGAGACACCCATTCAATGATTGATTACGGAACTCTAGGCAAACATGCAGCGCAATACACTAGGAAAACATGATTTGCACTAGAGACTGGATGTGTATGACTATCTGTGAGAAAAATGAGTTGGAGAGTGACTTTAATAGATAATCCAAGTGTTGGGGGAAGTTGTTATAGACTTGATAATTCATGCTATGACCTGCACAACCTTCAAAACCTGCAGCTTTGATTACTTTGATCTCCTTCCATTCTATCCTCAAAACTAGGGTTTCGTCATCATATGCAAAAACAAAGTGTATTGTCAATAGGGTCATCATATGAAAAAGTGCCAAAATTTTTGTCCAACCTGGTGAGAACCAAAATGGACAGTAAGAACTTGTCTTAAAAAAAATGAAACATTAATTAGAACACCATTTATCAACTTCCTTTAACAACAAGATTAGGGGAAGAAGTTTCTTTCAGGAAGATTGCCAGATTCTCTTTGCTCAACATGTTCTTTGCCCAACATGTTCTTTGCCAAATAGACATCTTCTGTTAGTTTCCTGTTTCTTGATCTTAGACTGATATTCTGTGTATACATGTTCACTAACTTTTCTCTTTGTATGTCTTTCTTTCTTACATTTTTATTCAGTTTAGTAAACTATTCATCAAGATCAGCCATATGCCCATTTATCACTTGTGTTAGTACATCATTTTTCTTCTACAATTTCTGATTTGATTCCTTTAATGCTTGTAGTTCTAACTGTGCTTTTGCATACTTGTCTTTTTTCCTTTGGTTGACATGCACTAGTTGTACAAAAGGCTTCCCAAAATAAAAAACAATTAGACAATCTCTTGAAACCCTTTGAGACAACTCAATACCTGAAAAATGATGATATGGGAAAAACAGAGCATTTCCCACAAGTCTGTAGCGCGTCCTTTGTATTTATCTTTGTTTTCACTGACAACTCGTGAAAGTTTAGAATGATCACCAAATGCATGTGAATTTTGCAATTTGAATTGTCAAGATAACTTTAAATGACCTCTAATTGACCTTGACAAGATGATGTAGGCGAGCTCGCTTTTGAAGGATTGTATCCTCATATAACCCAACAACTTGAATGAAATATGCCACTTGCTCCAAATTTTCCTCACCTAAATATTTGCATCGTCAATTCCTTTCAACACCAAATCTCAACACTTGGATCTGTCTTCTGGTAGCTGGATAACCATTCACCTTCAAAAAATCTTGTCGATGTCTGCAAAACTTACTTGACATATGCAAAATCATGTGCACCTCACAGCTCATCGAATCTAGTAGCTGAGAAGGAGAGTTTTGTTTTAAAACTATGTTTTAATATCCACTCAATAGCACAAATTCCAAATGCATCAGTTGTTTGAGGTATGAGGACCTTTAAATATGTCAATGGTTTCATAGAATATCAATGAGACATGTGGAGTGTGGTCTTGGCACTTGCGTTGGGCTTGTATGTTGACTTGTGGCTCGGCTTGTATTGGCTGTGAACTCTGGTATATGCACTTGACATGTGGACTTTGGTGTGTGAAATGACTTAGCTTAGGATTAGACCTCGTTCAGTCAAGTACACACCACTTTTTGGTAAAAATTACAAAATAAAAAATATATATATTTTTCGAAAATCTAAAGAGGAATAAAACTAGGATTTTAGGCAATACTAACAAATCTTTTGGAATGTAGGTCAGAAGCAAGGATCACGAGGTGTCCATTCAAACTTTGATAACAGGTTTTCATGAGACCTGATGAAGTTTTATAAAAACCCATGACATAGGAAAATGATCAAAGAGATTTGGCAATGCAAGCATGAAGATGCTATAGACGCTCAAAAATTTAAGAGGATATTTTGAACGCTAAAAACTGCCATAATACCAACACTAAGGCATCATCCATGTATCAATTTTGGGTTGACTATAATTTGTAGTAGATCAATATAATCAGAATGGATATGCAAGCTCAATGAAGGATATGATTTGAAATTTATTAAGCTTGAGGGAAGCAACATTTATCAGTACTGTAAAGGGGGATCTCTGAGAATTTCTTGATGCAGACATGATCTATGTCCAGCAGAGTCTAAGGCCTAATATTTTAGGTTCCCGCCCTAGGATGATGACAAACAAGCAGCTTGCCAACCGGGCACATCCCTAGCAGTTATTGCAAGCAACGTACAGATCGGGTTAGGACAAATTTCCATCCCATTGGAACAACAATATACAACAGTCAAAACGTTTTTCATGTGAGGAAGAAGAGATGAGTTACTTTAAGACTGTTTCAGTATCCATATTTCACTTGCATCACCATCTTCAAGTCTGTTCATCCTTGAAAGAAGTTGATATATTGGCCATGGCAGGAAGAGCGCTCAAGAAAGGTGAGATACCTGTTGCTATGAATACATATGTTTTTTATATCTGGAGTGATCAACCTATTGAGTGGTTTTAATGTGTATTTTGAGGTATGGATTGGTCAAACAGCCAAGGAAAGGTTGGCAAATGGACCACAGATTGCACATTCTATGAGAACATTCAAACTTTTTATTGTTTATAACCATTTTTGCATGTCTTCCATTTGAGATCTACTTTTGATGGAATTTGGTGGCACAACTGAAGGAACACACTTGGAATTTAATTACCATGCCAAGAAAGTAAAAGGTTAGAGCATCCTTTCTTGACACACATTCCTATGAAGTCAACCAGTACAAATTGAATCTTTAGAGGAGAACTTTTCCTTGGGTGTCGTAGCTCCTTGCCTAGGGCATTGTGACATACATTGAGATTTGTGAATAGGTGCCTTGGGAATTGTGAAAGGTGCTAGCATGGAAGTCCATCTTCGATTACCTACACACTTTCTTTTGGTTTGTTTCATGCATCTTGCGTAGATGTTAGGTGACAAGATAGATAGAAGGAAGAAAAAAATTCATGAAAACATACTGTAGATCTAGCATGGCAATGAGGATTATGAGTCAATATTCCTAGCATCATTTTGGAATGATTGAAAGACTGTTAAATTTAATTTTTGGGTTAACTTGAGCATAGAGGTAGTTTTTTACATTCCTGTAATAGACACTTCCAGAAGCAATTCATTTTGTTGAGACAAAATAAAGGCATGTTAGCACACACAATAACATCTCTAGAAAGCAACAACTGAAGAGAAATCTTTGTAGCAGATTAGAGAGGGGTGCTCTTAGGACTATTTTAAGATGTATTATGTTGTAATTTTAGTTTGTGTAGTTTGAGTCATAACATAGCTTATTTACCCTATTTAAATTTTATAGTAAAAAATATAGGGAACATAGAGAGATTCTTTCATATTACCTATTAAATCCCAAAACAAAACACAAACAAATTTCATTCCTTAATCCATTGTTTAAGGTGAGATTAATTCTTATTGTGTTTCCTACATATTCATTGATTATGATATAAATAAAAATAATCTAACTATGGAAAGGAATAAGAGAGAGAACTTGTTTATGGAAGTATAAGTTTGTAGAAATATTCTCTTAGAATTCGTTATAGCTCCAACTAGTAATATTATCGTATTATCTCTCTATGACTATCGTGTCCTACTATATATCGACTCCCTAGGATGGCTCTGCACTTCTCTAGGAGGCCATGGGTTAAGCTTGATACAAGAGAATTACTTCAGGAATGTTGTGATCCCTGCACTGATATCCCTAGTATGTTTATGCAAATGAAGAACAATGCAATAATAAAATATTGCATAAATGAAAATATAGAAAAAAATAATACAATTTTAGAATTCAAGAGAATTCTGAGAACATTACATGAACTATTGGAAAATGCTTGAGTGCAAAGATTATTCAAGTATTCAGAAATACCATACAGTTTTAGGTATTTTACAGTTAGGGTCAATTTTCTTATGTCATGTTTTTCTAGGAGGGTCCTTTGCACTCCCACTTTGTATTGTATCTCACACTATTTTGTGTAGTAGTCCCATTGACCTATTTATGGCCATTTGTTGGATATTAATAAAATTATCTTATCTTATGTACATAGTGACTAACTTCACTTCAATTTACATGAACTAAATGGGAGTTTAGTTCACTTTAAAAAGCCACAGTTTCAACTGTAGGTAAAGTATATGAACTTAACGCAGTAGTTCCTACTACTATTGGAGGACTTACACATGGAAACTCTTTGGAATAGTGCACCAGGTGGTTGATCTAATAATCTCTTAAAGACACTCAGTAATTTTATACCAAGTAACAAAATTTAAGCCACATATTTATCTCTTTATGATATGTGGACAACTATTTTAAAGTGGGATTGACTCCTAAGTGGGTTTCATATAGTTTCTAGAGGTTGTTTAGGAATTTGACATCAGCTGAAATCTCTATAATAGGACATAATAGCATAGGTGGAAGGACTCGACAAAAACATGGTGCTTTGCGTCACTAGGATTTATATTGTTGTAATGTATTAAACGTAGTTTGAGTGCATGAAATACTATGTGTTACAAAAAGATCTAACACTCCCACATGATATAAAGTCCCAAGCATCAAAGGGCTAGTCTTGTTCAACTTAGGACCACAATATCTCTTCCTCTCACTTTTGGTTGGCTCTTATCCAACTCAAGGGGGGTTTCCCTAACGATAGGATCCCTAAGGCAATAGAATGGAGGCAATAGGCTCCTCCTTAGGAGGTTATTTTTTTGTACTCATGTTCTAATTTTGAAATTTGTCAAGCTAACTTTGCACATAAGCTAATTTGAATATAGGGTGTTTGTTTAGTGAAGTCAAAAAATAAATTGATCCTTAATTATCTAAGGAGGTATAAGTTTATGAAGTCAACCACTGAGTTACCTCTTTTCTTTTTTTTTTCTATATTTCTTGTGAACTTGAGTTTTCTAACTATCATTAATCTCTTGAACTGTGTGAAATTTGAAGTCTCTTCCTTCTTTTTTTCTATATTTCTTGTGAACTTGAGTTTTCTAACTATCATTAATCTCTTGAACTGTGTGAAATTTGAAGTCTCTCATGTTTCTTAGACAACAATTTTTTTCAAGTAGTCTGAGTGGACAAGTGTCCATAGGATTGATGTTGGGACCCCCTTAGGATTTTTAGGGATTGTGAATTCAATACTATACTTCTTGGATCAAATGTACTTAATGCTTTTCTGATTAATTATAGAACTCTATTCATCTTTGCTGAGAAATTTTTGAGCATATTGATGGTATGAGAATTCTTCTTCCTAATATCTCTCTTGCTTAAAGACTTGAATTCATAGGATTCTTATAGTTTATGAATTGCTTTGGGAGTATAGTATTAGTAGCTACTGTGTCCTATTACCTCCCTCAAAATCCTTTATAACGATTTGATCCTTCAACTAGCATTACTTCTTACAGTCGTGCCTCACTAGTGTCTTCTCAATAGGGGTTGTAAGACCCTGGAAATCTTTTTGTGGTTTATTATCTTATTTGAACATTGATTATTTTCTAGAGCCAAGTGGATTCCAATTGGCATTTGTTTTATTTCACTAAGTTAAATAATTACCATGAGGAAGCGAAAATATGTATGGATATGGTCAATTCCTTCAAAACATGCTATCTATTCCAAAGTTCTACCTTCTCCCCAAGTTGGTTGCATCATGGGAGTAGCTACATAAATTAATTGTATCTCTTAAATACTATTTATGTTACTATGTTGTGCATCATTTTGATTGGATTATATCTTATCTTCAAGGAGTTAAACCCTATCAAAATTTGTGGTCTTCGACAACTTTCTTTATATGATGGAGACTGAATACACTTGGCAGAAGCTTCTTTGATAGCTTGGAACTCATAGCTCTTCTTCCTCAACTAAAAACATATTTCTAATAGAACTTTCCTTCCTCTTCATTATGAAATCCCTTATTTGTAGTGCTACTAGTGTAAAAGAGTCGACAACTGGTACAAATAGCTGAAGAAAGCCATTTGAACAAAATTACTTGAAACTTTGATTGAACCCTGACTTGTAGCCTGATATCTTCATTTCTTGAACTCATGATGCTGCCTCCAAATAAAATGATACTACATAGCCTTCGTATCATTGCATTTTTCTTGATTTCCATATCACTATTGTTGGATTACTGAGAGGGGGGGGTGACTCAGTAATAGAGAAATTTAATCCTTTTTAACCATATAATCCAAGTGTTATATCAATGTATCATTATCTTCCAATAATTGCAGAGTAAATAAGCAATGAACAAATGAACAATCATACACATAAACAATACACCAATGTTTTACGTGGCAACCCAAAGTGGGAGAAAAACACATAATGATTTATCTTATATGTTTTGAAGAATTACATTCATTGGAAGCACCAACTTCCTTTGCTTTCCAACTGCAACTAGAAGGAGGCTCCAACCACCTATTTTCTCAGCCTACAACCTGAGGGAAGCTCCAACTCCCTAATTCTCTGGCTACAAAGAGAAGGAGGCTACAACTCCCTATGTTCTTCGGCTATAATAGAAATGTGGCTAAAACCAGCTATCATTGCCCTGTCCAACCTCCCTGGCATATAAGTAGAATGATGAAACCACTGTCACACTATCACTATGAGATATACTGCTGTAAACATGTACCAATCAACCTGCACAAAATAACCTGTACCAATAACCTGAACCATGCATCAACCATGCATCAATCTGTACCTCAAAATGTAATCAACCTGTACCATAAACAAGTGCATCAACCATGCACCAACCTGTACCAAACAAACTGTAATCAACATGTACCATAAACAAGTGCATCAACCACGCACGAACCTGTACCTCAACCTGTACCATGAACAAGTGCATCAACCATGCCCCAAACCTATACAAATAACCTGTCACAAACAAATTGTCCAAACAACCTATCACAACAACCTGTCTCATAAATTTTATCAACCAAATCAAATATACTCACCAAGGTCAATCACCAAGACAACTCTCAAAGATGTGCATCAACCAGTCATAACATAACAACTCATAATCATCACCAAGATCAATATGTGCTTCTAATAATACAAGTATGCTACATCATCCATAAAACATGTGTTAAAAATACTACTAACAAGTGCCTCCAACCATGTACCAAGTATGTACCAATCATGTATCAACTACTCATCAACTATGACTCATCAAGATGTATCGACATCATCAACTATACACTTCATGTATGTGTCAACTCATCAACTACTTGTCTCAACCATGTACCTAACATGTACCTCAACCAATTGCCCTCATCAATTTCATCATCCAAATATGATTTGTAACTCTGTAATATACCTGGTGTATATTATCACATACTTGCAAACCTTCCTTAACTTTAACAACAAGAGATGAGCATTTTCATCAAACTTTTCTTTAGTCTCACATGACTAGTTTTGGATTAGTCAACAACCCTAACTTGAAATAATCATAACTTTGTACCTATAATAAATAAATATATGAAAATGATACACAATGTTCTTCAGTTTTCTTATGAAATTCCTCCAGGTGTCACTACTTGGAACGTCTCAGAAAAGGAGCTATGGAAAAAATGGCACACCTTGCTGAATTCTAGTTTATTTTAGAGAGCGACCTTGTAGAGCATGCCTCGTACGAAATATTTGTTGAATTTATGTGAAAATTTTACACAACATACTAAAGAATTTAATCTAACCAACACATCTATTATTACTTAATTTGGATATGTTATTAATAATTTATGACGTTCTTACCCGAAACACCTGTTTTTGACTACTTTCAGGACTAGCCACAAACCCTATTTTCCACGGAGTGTAACTCCAACAATACAAAGAAACACAATATGAATTTTTTACCACAGATACTCGAATAAGTTTCCTCAATTTCATAGCAATTTCATAGTCTGATTCATTCTATAAAAAAAATTATTGTGAAGATAGTGAGAGGACCTGAAAAAAACATACCTTAGAAAGCATCATCAAAAGAATTTATCCTTCCTTGAATTCCGGCCTTATTTTATTCACTTTCCTAATAAATTCAGCTTATATACCCTCTGGTTACCTCATACACCTATAGGTATTCAATATTCTCAAGTGTTTCTTAAATGAAAGAGCCTTGCCTCTTATTTATACTCCCCAAGTAGCTTCCTTAAAAACATCTTCTAGGTCACATTGCCCACTTTCTTTTTTTAGGGTTAACGCACTTCTAATTTCTCCATTAAATTTATTATTGAATTAATTTATTTTGTATTCACTTTGAATTATAGTACACTCATCACTTCACTTTATTATTTATCTTTTAAAATCTATTAAACCACTTTAACTACTTTGACCTTTTGGGGCTTCTAGATGACATATGAGGGTCCTCCAAGTTCGTAAGGCCATAACTCTCAAACCGTGAGGAGTTATGTGATGTTCCACATACCACCAGAAATGGAATGACATGCACTATCCATATAGAATAGTATTACCTAAAAATATATCAAAACTCATACCCTTATCCATCAAACAAACTTGGTTCCATTACCCAAACCCGGGTTCTCCAACTTCTCATGGCCATAACTCTCTAACCATGAGGAGTTATGTGAAGTTACACATACCACTGGAAATGGAATGACAAGAACTATCCATCTAGGATAATTTCACTAAAAAATTCACTAGTGTTCATCTTATTATCCCACAAATAATCATGGTTTCTCTAACCATACTTCTAGGATAACTCAATCCACAAAGCGTCTTCCCATGAGGGATTTCACGATAAGGGGAGCACTTTGGAGTTCATCCATTTCTACTTATTATCAACCATGAAAATACAATAACATGTCATATTTACATCAAACAATATTGGGTCCATTACCCAACCTTTTTTCTACGGGTATTTCTTCAAGGGTTGACATCAATGACAACCAACCTTAATCAACAATATCCCCCTTTGGCATTGATGGAAACACTATGATGCAATACT
>JZKD02S0502830.1:0-16921 GCA_000966675.3 Picea glauca | reverse complement strand
TAGTCCAGGCTCAGCAATCAGGGACAGTTATTCCTTGAGGGCAGACTCATTCTCTCCAGGTTACACTTTTTTTAGTGTCGGAAGAATGGCCCAGGGTGGGGAATAGTCCAGGACAATCATTCCTTAGGGCAGACTCATTCCCTCCAGGTTGCACTTTGTTTAGTGTCGGAGGAATGGCCCGGGGTAAGGAATGGTCCAAACATTTCTCGAGGGTAGACTCATTCTCTGCAAGTTACACTTTGTTTAGTGTCGGAGGAATGGCCAAGGGTGAGAAATGGTCCAGGCTCAGAAATAAAAAATAATCCTTCTTCCTTGGTTGAGAAGAATGGGGCAGATAGCCCATTGTTGATACTCTATATTGAGGGTAGACATTCTCTTAGATCTCACAGACGTGAGTGAAAGATTGGCCCAGATGATTATTGTTGATATTTTATACTAAGGGCAGACACTCTTTCACATCTCACAGATGTGAGTGAAAGATTGGCTCAGATGATTCAGTTTTTATCATAACATTGTTTCTATGCAGGATGTTCTCAGATGTTTGTTATGAAGACTATATGACAGTAGATGAGGACTACTGTGGTGAATATGTTTCACCATTCGCAACCATACGTTGTTGATCAAGTACTTATGTATTACTTGATATGGTAGTGAACCACTGGATTGTAGTTATGTACTACTATGAATAGACACATGTGTGTTCTATCCTCGTTCTAATTGCCTTGAAGACTATCGACAATTTATTGGAGATAATGATCATTCAGATGAATGATGAATGTAGATTTTCCAAACGAAAAACAATTCATAACTTTTACTCCTCTTGTATCACTCTATGGTGAGTGTGACTTATCCAACATCATATCTAATTACTCAGATGAAGTATGGTTTCAAGAGATGATGCAGCTGATGATGATGGTGATGCTCATGATGACTATATTGATGCTACTACGTAAATGGTATATTTTGTGCTCAAGTCCATTACCTGTAAATACCTCTCTAGCTAGGAGGGAGTGTTAATATTATGGTAGCTGCGGGAGGTATTTACCTCCACGTGTGAATCTGATGAGAACAGAAGACTCCGGGAAGCAAGAGAAACCCTAATGAGTTGGCTAATAACCCTAGAAGCCTTGTCGGCTAAAGAAAAATTATATTAGGCTATTAGCCTCCAAGAGAAGAAGTCGGCCAGAATCAATAATAATATACTAAACAGACACATACCCAGAAGGAGAAGTTGGCCCCAACAAACTAGCAGGATTACTATAAATACAGGGCATTGGTTCTCATTTGTAGCATCTCAGTAGTTGCAGACAGAGCTAGTTTTGCGCAGTAGTTTCCCAGTTGGTGCGCACTGCAGTTGCAATCTGGTGTGCAGGTTTGGAGGAGGGTTGCAGGTGCAGCTGCGGCCGCAACTAGTTTTAGTATTGGCTTGGATATCTCTTGGCTAGGGTTTGGGACTATCTGATCAGTCTTTTGTGTTGCGCTATCCTTGGGGAGAGATGCATTGCCCTTTGTTTGGTGATCTAGCCTAGGGTTTGCTTCCGAAGGAATTTCTCAGTCAAGGTTAAGGTGCTCGGGGGGAGGCTTTGGCCTATAGTTGGGTGGAGAAGGTATCGTCAGTAAAACGAGCACACCATCTTCTATATTCTAACACCGAGTTGGAATAGCTTCAACCCATTTTGTAAAATAATTAGTAGTAGTCAAAATCCATCTATGTTGAGCACTTGATTGCAGATGAATTTCTGTGATAAAATCTAAGCCCCATTGTTGGAAAGGAGCTTCAACTTTAACTGGAATTAAAGGTAAAGCAGGAAGATTTTGCTTACCAACCAACAATTGGCATGAATTGCAAGCTCTGACCCTTGCGTTTACGTCAGTGAATAATTTCGGCCAATAATATCCTACCCTTAAAATTTTGTAAGTTGTTTCTCTGCATGCGTGATGTCCCTCACATATTCCTTTATGGAATTCATCAATGACACCTTCTGTTTTTTATTCTGTAAGGCAACATAACAAGAAACCCAAAGGATCCTTCCAATATAGCTTGGCATCGTTGATGCAATATTTAATTGCCTGTAACTTCAATGTTCTTGCCTTAGAAGGAGTCATATTATTTGGACATTTCAGAGTAAGGAGATATGAAACTATGTCAATATACCAGGATGAGGAGGAGAAATTATCATCAATTTGAGTAACAGGTGCTTGATTATCGATTTCCTCTATATATGAGAAAGAATCATGAGATTCAATGTGATTTATTCCAAGAGATCTGAAATTTGATTCAGATAGTAGCCTTTCCAGACCTTGACCTTTTACAAGTTTGGTTGGTTTAACTTCTAGATCAAATTACTGAATTTTAGCCAACCATTTTCCTCTCCTTCCATCACTGTCTGGTTGTACCAATATATCTTTAATTGCGTTTTTTGATACGTAGGCAATTATTTTTGAGTGTAAAACATATGTTCAGAAAGATTTAAGTGCTTTCACCATTGCATAAGCTTGCTTTTCTAGAATTTCATATCTTAACTCTGCATCTCTGAGGATTTTGCTGAAAAAGACAATCGGTTGTTCGAATCCTTCTTCATTTTTTTTCTTCTGAAGGAGCACTGCTGCGATAGTGTATTCAGATGCAAAAGAGAAAATCAAAAACTCCTTTGTATAATCGGGACTTACTAGTACCTGTGCTTCTCCTATGGCCTTCTTCACGCGTTCGAAGGACGCTTTTGCTTCCGCGGTCCATTTTACCTCACTATCCTTCTTGAGCATATGTGTATCAATTTAACTATTTCAACAAAATTAGGAATAAATCTCCTTAAGAAATTGATTTTCCCTAAAAAAGATTGAATTTCTTTTCTATTTCTAGGAATGTTGATTAGATCAATACCTTCAACTCTTTTAGGATCAACTTTTATTCCATCCTTTGATACGATATACCCTAGAAGCTTACCTTCCTGCATAACAAAATGTGATTTCTTGGAGTTTAGTGACAAACCAAATTTTCTGCATTTGTTAAAAGTTTGTTTGAGGTGAACCAAGTGTTCTGTATCAGAATAAAAAAAAAAACTGTCAGATCATCCAGATAAATAAAAACAAATTTATCACACTCACCAATGAATGCTATATCCATTGCTCTCTGAAAAGTTGCTCCTGCATTCATTAACCAAAATGAATTTTATCATACATGAAGGTTCCCCATGGAGTCGTAAATGCAGTTTTCTCTCTATCGTCTTCATGAACAACAATTTGATTGTACCCCGAGAATCCACCAATCATAGAGATTCTATTAGCCCCTACCACCTTTTCAAGAACATAATCTATTTTTGGGAGAGGATAATTATCCTTTAAAGAGGACCGATTTAGGTTTCTAAAATCGACACATAGTCTTATCTCTCCATTTTTCTTCCTAACGGGGACCAAATTGGCTACCCATTCAGAGTATTTGAGGGGAACAATGATCTTTGCTTCAAGGAGCTTTTTAACCTCCCTTTCTATTATCGGCAAAAGAATTGGATTTATTTGCCCAAGCTTCTGCCTAAAAGGATTAATACCTACCTTTAAAGGAATTTTATGCTCAATAACATAAGTATCATAGGTTTTTTAGTCTTCATAAGACCACACAAAAACATATTTGTACTGTTTGAGTAACTCAACATATTTTTTTTCACCTCAGTTGGAAGATATTTAGATAGTTTGACCATTTTAGGGTTTTCATTAGTTCCTACATTACAATCTTCAACCTCTTCAGGTTGGGGCTGTAGGGTAGACTTTAGAGGTATGCCATTTTGGTCAAACAACCTTTCTAGTGGAATAAGACCCTGGGAATTTGATTATTTTTTAGTACAAGCATTTTGTGATTTGCGATTTTGTCTTTGAATTTTTCTGGATTTTCTTCTTCTTGCATAATCCAAGTAGGATCATTCTGATTTTCCTGATCAATATGAGTCTCGGAAAACTTATCTACCATTTCCAGAAATTGCTTGATTTGTTCATCATTCTCAAACACTTGCCAATGTTGAACATTGTTTGGGATCGAAGGCTTATGCCTCATATCAATGTGATACTTCAATTTCAAAACAGTGGAAGGTACACAAGTTGTTGCAGCTTTAGCTAAAGAATCAATGTTTTGATTATGCAATATAGGAATAGAATGAATGTTAAAATATAAGAAGAAATTTTCTATGAGGTCCTAAGCACAATTTCTATAAGACCTCATTCTCAGATTCTTAGCTTGATACTGTTGTTTTATTTGTTTTACAATGAGCTCAGCATCACCATAAACTATCAAGTGTTGGATTTTTAATTTTCTTGCGGCTTCTAATCCTAAAATTAGCGCTTCATATTCACATACATTATTCATATAATCAATGTCCCATTGTAATCTATATGAAAAAGGAATGTAATACTCATTACCCGGTGCCACAAATAGAACTCCGGTGCTTGCTCCTTCCCAAGATGAAGCACCATCAAAGAACATCTTCCACAACCTGCCTCTAAAATTTATATTTTTCTTTGAGAATTCAATTTTTTTATTTTCTTTTTCTATACATTCATCAAAATAATCATCTATAGATAAAATACAATTACCTAAATCCTGATCAACGACATAGACTGGATAGTTATTAGGGTTTTGAGGGTCACTCACAGTATAAGCCAGTCTAGTTTCTCTGTACAAACGGGTAAACTGTCCACCAAAAATTGGAATTGTAGTGTATGTCATGTCTAATTGGACTAATCCTCCTAGTTTGGCACCCCAATATCTTGATAAAAGCATTCCATACTTGGCAGAAACATCAGCAACCACCACATCCATAAGGATACTTTTCACTGGAACTTGAGCAAGATTTACAACCAAATATTTAATCATACCCAGACACTTAACCTTTCTAGAATCAAAAGAATAAAAATCTTGATAAGGTCTGGTAATTTGAAGGCCCAATTTTTCCATTATAATCTTAGGCATTAAATTGTGTGAAGCTCCTGAATCTAACATGCAATTGTGTAGTATGTGATCATGTACAGTCAGTGAGATAAAGAATGGAGCAACACAATCTTTATTATTCTCAATGTGTGGTCCAAACACGATCGTAGGTTTTTCATCTTGCAAGTTAATTATATCGACTTAACATTCAACATCAGAAAAATTTATTACCTTTGAAATTTGTTTCTTATAGACTGGATTTCTAGCGAGTTCAACCAGAGGAACTGGAATTTTAATTTTATTCAATTTGTTTTCCAGATTGAAGATACCAACTGATTTTTCAAACTCTCTGGTTTGAACTTCAGCTTCTTTATTTTCCTGCTTTTTGGTCTGAGTTGATTTTGTTTCAACATCCTTTACTCGAGTAACTTGTGTTTCAATGGATGCTTTTGAAATTACTGCTTCATTAGCTTTATTTCTTGACAATATCTTTCTTGGTGGATTATTGGTGGAACTCTTTTCTCTTGGCCTCAAGTTATATTTATTTTGAAGCTCAACCATTATTGAATCAACAAGACCCTTATATGTAGAGTCTCCCAAATTGTTGACATCTTGATCGTCATCAAATAAAGATCCTAGGTCCAAAGATTTCTCATAATCTTGTTTGGTTAAATGAAGTTCAACATCATCATCACTAAGATTGTTTAGATCTTCATCTAATTCTTCATAATCTTGTACCTCATCTCCCTGTATAAGATTTTCAGTTTTAAAAGGAGCTTGGATCTTCTGATCCTCATTCTTGATTTGTCTTTGTTGAGTCTGAGGGTTTGTGTTAGGATTTCTCCTAAATTGATTTCTAGCATATGGATCAGGTATGGATTTTTCCATTTCCATACTGGAAATTTTGTTAGATAACTCTTTCATAATCTTAGCCATCTCATCCATTTTTTCTTCTGAAGTGTTTATTCTAGAATCAAAGGGCCCTGCTTGTTCTCTAAAATGCCTAGGTTCTCTTGTTCCCATATCTACTTTCGTTTTTAACTTCCCCAATGTCATCATATTGGATTCAATCTCAATAGCATCATCCTGCATCCCAACTAAAGTTGTGGCCCTTCTTTCTCTTGAAAGTAAAGCGAAATCAAAATCAAAGGCCCCTACAAAAGTCACTTTTGCAGCTGGCTGGGAAGGTTTTACTTCAGCTGGGATTTTGTTATAGAGTTTGTTGAATCTTTGTATAAACTCTAAAACAAATTCAAATGTTTTCTTTCTTAAAGCTTTGAATTTAGTTAAATAATATAAGTGATGTTTTTTCTCACCCCATTGCCTTAAGAAATAAGTCTCTAAATCATTGTATGATGGTATAGAGTCCACGGGGAGTCCTCTGAACCAAATTCTAACATGTCCTTCGAAATTTTGGGCCAACAGTCTCATATAAACATCTTTGTGCTTGATACCAAGAATATCGACAAATTGGTAAAAAAAAAACTATATGCTTGATGGATGTTAAATCTCCTTCACCTATGAATTTAGGTAGGTTCTTCATGTAATTATCAGGTAGATCATGCGGGATAGTAGGAAGAGATAAAGGAGCATATCTAGCAACAACTTTGGTAAAAATTCTTAGAGGATGTAGTGGTACATTTCCATGTCCACCAACTCCTCCACCTCTGGCACCTCCAACACCAGCCATTGAAACTCTTGGAGAAGAAATTCGAGGACTATACTGGATATTATAAAAAAATTCAAAAGACTGATGTACTAAACCTTTGATTGCTTCAGGAAGGTGTGAATGAAGTTCAACTAAAAACTCGTAAGGTGACACATCTCGTGAAAGAGATGAGAAATCTAAGTGAGGTGGAAAATGAGGACTTGAACCTAGTCTTTCAGATGGACTAGATGGATAAATGGGAGAAGTAATACGAGATGATCATGAGAGTAGAAAATTATCTTCAGGGTTTTTGGAAACATAAACCTTTACTCCGGGAAAACTATGAATCGGTTGCGTACAAATGATAATGGGGATAGAAAAGGATTCTTTGCTTTCGTTGGTAAAAGTATCTATCAGTGAGATAGGGATAGTATAGATATATTCACTCTTTGGATCGTTTGATTTTACTTTAGGAGATACTTCTTCCAGAACTTCTAATTTGACTTCAGATTTACTAGATGAGGCTTCTGCAGAATGAACTTTTTGATGTTTATCTTTAATGTTTAATTCTTCAGCTGGGATCTTGACATTTACTCGAGTAACTTTAGGTTGATAGATATTACCTGCTGATGCAAAAGTTTTCTTGAGATATCCCTTGGATTTCAACAATTTTTCGGGATCCGAAACTGGCGTAGTCTACTTTTCATCTGGGTTATTTCTGGTATTTTTCTGACTGGATGCCAATTTTTCCTATAATGGAGTCTCCAGGTGAAAGATAAAAATGAGCCTAATCCACATGTTCAATCTTTGTTCACCATAAGAAATCGAAACTTAACTTTATCGTTCTCCCAGGGAAAAATTATTTTGTTTCTTTGCTTCCCTGGCAACGACGCCAAAAATATGTTGTTCCTGAGATTGATTCTAGGCTCTAAGAATAATGTCAGGGATCATAAAATTAAAGAATTTTTTTATAGTGCTTTCTTCTACCTTCAATTTTCTAAGATGCAACTTTGAGTGAAATTTATAATAAGAAAATACAGAGGCAATATCTCTTTCTCTGAGTCTAAATTATAATTTTATATGACGTAGAAATGATTTACAAAACTGTTAGAACAAAGCAAGGGATTAGTTACAGATAAGTCTTACCTCATTCGCAGTAGAAGAAAAGTAGGAGATGTATTCTTGACATATGATTAAGAATGTAGAAACTCACATAGATTACAGGTCTTGTTTTTACTGAATGTAAGAACAGAAGAAAAATTGTAGCTGAGCAAACCTCCAATATGTTAAGATCACAATAGTTTTATTACTAAGTTGTAATTGTTCAATCTTCAAGAACTGTATAAAGAAGCTAATGTGAGAGGAAAATGGAAATACAGGGGAAACACATAACTCAATAGAAACGAGACTTAGAATCTTTGTCTTCTCTTATATCGATATTCAAATAAGTTCTCTCTTTTACATTCAGTGAGAAGAAGCCCTAAATAGATCTAAGATCTACCTATTTATACAAAAATTGTCTTAACTAGAAGTAGTTAGAAATTCCAACTTTTCAGCTCTAAATATAGAATACAATCAAAATCTAACAACAAAATGCAGATTTGTCGAGATATGCTTGATATGCTGGCATTTCTTTTTGCTCCTTCATTTGCTCGCCTTTTTATACTCATTGAATCGATCACACGTCTCCATTAATGCTACCACAAATTTAGAATGTTCAATGTTTTCATTCAACTTGAATGCAAACATCTTTTTATGCACTAGTGGTAGTTTCTCTTGAATCTTCTTGATTGCCCGAGCTATAACTTGGTGTTGTAATTTTGGTTTTACCAATAGCTCATCTATATTTAGTAAATCAATTTGATTTACTTGTTGAATTGTATTATGTATACTCTCCTTGTTTTTCATGGAATTTTCTGTATTCTTCTCTATCTTGATCTGCCCAAGTGTATCAGAGATAGCATCATCTTTAAATTCAACTAAATCCGACTCAAAAACAACAAGGACATTGAGACAAGCCTCCTTAATCTCTCTGGCCAGTTTCTTGCTTTCTTCAAGGTTTGTCTCCCAAACCTTTAAAACCATTTCCCCCTTCATTTGCTCATATTGTGAAAAAGGGGCGAGACTAGGAAAGTTCACTTTTTGTCTCCAAACAATAAATTCCTGGAACTTGGACTTGGATGCACAAGCATCCTTTTCCTTGTCATAAATATTCTTCAGAGAAGTGTTGATCCTTTGATAATATTTCTGGACAGTATCCACGACTTGATATAGATCTAGTTGAACAACTCCCAACCTTTCATTTATCTCATGTGCTTGCATTTTGAATGCAACATGATCTATTTTTGTGTTTTCTAGTACAACTATTTGAGTTTGTAACTGCTCAATTAAGCTATTTTGCTGAGAAAGCGTTGAGTTACTTGACTGTAGATTTTGGACACTTACCTCCAATTTCTCCTGTAGTTGCTTCATTTGTTGTTGATAGCTCGATCTGATTTGTTTGGTGTCAAAATTCATCCTACTCTTAAAGGTTATTTCTGTGTGTTCCATCTCATTTTTCAAGTGCTCAAGTTGAAGAGATTTTTGTTGTAGCTTCTTAGTAAGATTATCCACTAACCATTGATTGGAAGTGGCGAAGGCTCCTAATGAATCTGCAAATCCTTTGTCAAATTCATGATCGTTTTGTCCATGTCCATCATACACTATTCTGTTTTTATTAGCGACCACTCCTTCCTTCTGCTGAGATTCTCTTTTTATGATGGCTCTTCTTTTCTTGTTGAAAAAGAAACTTGAAGCAGACATCTCCTCAGGTAGAATAAGTGTGCATTCATCTATACGAATTGCCTTTGAACTGACAGTTTCAAAACTTGTGGTTATGGGAGTCAGTGAGAGAATAGTAGAAGTAAGTGCATTGGACTTCTCTGGACTTGTGACACTTGGAATAACAGAAGTAGTAGCTGATCGTGAAAAAGGAAAAACATGTCCTTACTTCATAAAGGCCTCAAAAGATGCTAACATCTCCTCATCCTTTTTATTTAGCAATGATGTATTTATTTTTTTAAATAACTCCTCTGGATTCTTTGCCACTTCTTCAACTTGGTCTGCAATTGTGCTGCCTTGTTGAGGCTCTATGGATGCTATTTCACGTGATGGCAAGGAAATCTTAGATTCTCCTTGTAAAATATTTGGAAGGCTAGTCCTTCTGTGTTTTTGAAAACTAAGAAAACTAGACTGTTGATCTGGCAGTAGATTCTGAACTCTGTTTTGAACTTCCTCGTAAGATCTGAATCCTTTGAAAATATCATCATAAGGGGAATCTTCGTGAATGTACCTCTTCATATTGAAATGAGCTAGATGGTTCTCAACCACCTTAGGAGGATCATGTTTTTTGAATTCAATATCAACCAATTTGATGTCCTCCAAAGCTGTTGCTTCAACCTTCATATGCCCGAAATCAAGTAGTGTGAACATACCAACCTATACAGGAAAGGAAGGCCAGACTTTCTTTCGTGCCACTTTCAATTTCTTAGTAATCCCTCCTACCACTGTTTGATATGCAACCTCAGTGTAGATCAATCTATTAATCAAGAACTTTGGAAGGGCATGAGGCGAAATGGAACAACCGAATACTCTGATGTAAGACAAATTCTCTTCAATGTGCCAGTCTGCAATTGTGCCTAGATTTCCTATAATAGGTTATGAGGTTCTGGGAGGAGGGTGTCCGTAAATGGCCACATGAATAGGTATCACTACATTGTGACATATTTCATAGAATAAATCTTTGGAGTTTTCCTCCCATAATTTTGAATGATAAAAATGAATGTATTCAGAACAAGCTGGGGTCCAGCTCCAATTCATGAGAGGAAATGGAGTCATAAAGCATATGGCGTCCATGATGTACACAGACATGTAAAAAGGATCCCGTTGCCCCCTAGACTTCAAATATTTGTACTCGACGACCTCCTTAGCTAGGTTATTCGACAACATTTTTTCCCAGTTGAAAGTATAGCCTTCGACAACTTCATGGATAATAGATACCCATTCCACTGTGAAATGTGCAGGGTTTTTCTTCCCAAATAACTGACAAAGAATCATGGCAATGTATAAAAAGTGGGCATCTAAAGACGTTGTGGAATATATGCCATGAGCGTCAGTCTTGAACTTGGATGGATTTCCCCACCAGGTTTTAATTATATCATGACCAGTTCTATCACATTCAATGCATTCCCTCTGCTCAAAATCTAAAAGAAAATTTGAATTATAAGTGTATTTCAGTTCAGAGGATAATTTATACATTACTCGTAGATCTTCCAGTCGAAAAGAGCTGACATAATTCTTTTGGTGATTAGAGAAACTTCGGGTTGGGCTATCTACATGCTCTAGGACCTGACTTATCATGTTGTTGTAAGGCATAATCTTTGCCCGGGAAGCGATTCTGTGCAATTCCCACTGAGTCACCAGTCTGAGCTTAGCCAAGAATGTTTCGTCATCTTCTTCAGTGGAATCGTCAAGGAAGAGAATAATTTCATGTTCCAGAATGTCATACACTTGCTTCCAAGACTTGATAGTGTCTATAATTCATGTAGTAGTGTTTGAAGAATATCCATGATAGGATTGGAGTCCTCGGTTGACGATTCTCGTTTCTCCCCTGCTTTGCGTGGAGACATAATACTTAGAAAACGAAATTAACCTTCTTGTGATAAGAAAAACTTATAATCTTTCAATCACTGGAAATACCCGAATTCAAATGATAGAATGCTTCGAAGCTCGAAATTCTTTTATCCATGAAAATAATAAAGTCAAAAAATCTTCGAATTGATCTATTGAAAAAACATTTATTCAAGAAATCAATGGAATTTATTACCCGACGTCGTGATATCTACCTAAACATTTAAAACTTTAATCAACTATAAATGCAATTAATCTTTGGCGGTTCAGTATTCAGAGGTTTTGAAAGTAGAACAACGAAAATCTTTTAAAGGCCAAATTCCCACATAGGCTATTCACTAATTAATAATTTTATGTCTTGATTAATCGTATTTTGAAATCATTTTAACCTTAAGTACTTCGGGACTTCGACATTCGAGAGTTTTGTATGTAGAATAATAGTGATCCTCCAAAGGCCGGATTCGTGAAGTGATTAACTAAAAGTAAATCACGATTAATTAAACTTATTTTCATGTTTATTTGCGATTTTTAATTCATTATGATAACAAGTGCTTCGACATTTAAATACTCCGATGATCCTGAACTCAATCTTTGCTTTTACTCCCGAATGACAATTTTGTTGAAATAATGTAACTGCAAAGTGTATTCTTATTATTATTTGATATATTATTCATTGGATCAATCCCCATTGTGGATTGATCATGTCGGCTATTGTAAAAGGACCAAATCCCCTTTTGAAGATTGGTCATAATGTAATTGTAATAGGCAGAAAGAGAAGTTGACCCCATAATATATCAAAGAGGCCCCAGAATATAATAAAGGTGGTTATAACCACCCAGAAGAAGAAGTCGACCTTGCTAGTGAAAGGACACTCCCACACGTTCCAGTCTTGTATAAATAAGGAGGCTAGCGCCTCACTTAGACACACACTCACTTGTTCATTGAGAGACAAGTTTAAGAGTTGCAGTTGGAGAAGAGAGAGAGAGAGAGAGAGAGAGAGAGAGAGAGAGAGAGAGAGAGAGAGAGGCACATCTTTGGGAGAGGACTCTCTGTGGTTGTGTGAGTTATCTCTTGGCTTTGTATTGGCTATCTATAATAAGGAAGTTTTGTTGGGTTTTCTTCCCCTAGAGGGTTTCCCAAGATAAATGTTGTGTCTCTTGTGATTGTGTATTTCTTAGTGATCTTGTCTTATGTTGTTGTTATCTATTGAAATGCAAAGAACTATAATAATGGCTTAAACATTAACATGGTATCAGAGCTAAGTTGAAGAGAGCATATTTCACAAGAGAAAGTGAAAAACGTCACTCTTGTCGTACATGCAAATTAGGGTTTTTTTGTTGGAGAGGTAATTCAGCCCTAAAACCATCTAGAAAAGTGCACCCTCCCTCAAGGATCATTTTGGCACCTTCAGCGCAACTTTTCAGTGGCTAGATCTCCCAGAAAGTGAAACCCTAGTTTTCACAAAGTACCAGAAAACCAGAAGCACCAGTCCAGAAATCTTCAGATCAAGTTTGAGGGGGTAAAAGTTGGATTTTCAGAAATCTGACGGCACCAACTTACTCGCCTCAGCTCAAGGCATCTATCCCCTGGATCAGAATTTCAAAATTTGAAGTTTGAAAAATTAGGGTTTCCTCATAAAACCCTAAGTTGTAGTTGCAGTTGTAGTCTCAGAACTAGTTGCAGTATCAGTTGCAGTTGCAGCTATAGTACTAATTGCAAATCACCCTTGAAGTTTTTAATAGTTGGTAATGATTACCGATGCTACCAGATGGTGCCACTACCTGCAAATGCTATCAGAGGTATGTACTCACATATGTTTAAATGGTTAAAATTTAAAGAGTATTTGTAGGAGAATGGATCTCTTTCCATAGATCCAGAAGGATCTCAAGATCCAACACATTCAGAGGAATGATGCAACACATGTGTGATTATTCTGATATGCATCTATTTGTTATGACATTATTTTGATCAATGTTGCATGTTGTAGCTATGACCATCATTCTAACCTTTGATCAAAATCTGAGTCAAGGTATTAGATGGATTAAAAGTTGAGATCATAGAGCTTATCCTCTAACCCAACCTTTTGTCAAGATAGCGTATTGTCTCAGTACAAAAGACAGGTTGAATAAAGCACTCATTGCTTGAGTGAAGGAGACTTGGAAGAAAAGCAAGCACTCATTCTTGAGGACAAGGCTCTAGGTTTGATTAATCAAGTTGATAAGATTCAAAGGTACACATGACAAGTTGATGACTATAGTTGAGATAGCAGTCTTTGTAAAGTATTATACTTGATAACATATAGAGGTAAATGCTTTGACTAACACCTCCTCTAGGAGAAACCTCGTGTGTTAGTTCCAGGTTGCCATGGAAGTATGTTTAATCACAACACTATGAGAGTGTTGACCTCATTTTCATATTGTATTCCTTAACTTTAATCTTTGCTTCAGACAAGTTACAAATGATGGCTCTAAAGGAGTTATTGTGATGATTGTTCATGCTATTACTTTATATTATCAAAAGGATATTACTCTTGCCTGTTGTTTTGTTGACCTTGTTCCAGGTCATAGGGAAGCAATAGTGAAGGTTGCAGAAGGCAACGTACTAAAGGAGAAACCATAAATGAAGTAATCATCATTGGAAAAGAAAAGAATGGCTTGTATAAGCTAAAGGGTCACTCAGAAGTTTCCATGACCCACGCCATTGAGAATCCATGTGAACTTTGGCATAGAAGATTAGCTCACATTAACTACAAGACGCTACCATACATATGCAAAGCGGTCACAGGTTTACCAGAACTCAAGGTTGACCATGAAGGTGTATGCAATGGATGTGCACAAGGGAAGAATGTCAAGAACCATTTTTCGAAGAGAGACATCAAAGCAGAAGGATTGGTCATAATGTAATTTTAATAGGTAGAAAGAGAAGTCGACCCCAGGATATATGAAAGAGGTCCCAAAATATAATAAAGGTGGTTATAACCACCCAGAAGAAGAAGTCGGCCCTGCCAGTGAAAGAACACTCCCACACGTTCCAGTCTTGTACAAATAAGGAGGCTAGTGCCTCACTTAAACACACACTCACTTGTTCATTGAGAGATAAGTTTCAGAGCTGCAGTTGGAGAAGAGAGAGAGAGAGAGAGGCACATCTTTGGGAGAGGACTTTCTGTAGTTGTTTGAGTTATCTCTTGGCATTGTATTGGCTATCTATAATAAGGAAGTTTTGCTCGGTTTTCTTCCCCTAGAGGGTTTCCCAGGATAAATGTTGTGTCTCTTGTGATTGTGTATTTCTTAGTGATCTTGTCTTATGTTGTTGTTATCTATTGAAATGCAAAGAACTATAATAATGGCTTAAATATTAACAAATTTCCCGGAGTGACGTGGCAGTGATGACGTCATCTTTAATGATGTGTCAAGAAAATATGTGTGACACGTGTCATCTAAAAATAGGCGAATGATTTGATATAAATGTTAAAAATGCATGGCCTGTGTCATCCCACGAAAGAGTTTTATGACAGGTGTCCAGTGATTCATCTGTAGATCTTTTTAACAGTGTTTTGCGGAAAAACAACTTTGGGACTTTGAAGTTTCGTGACTTCAGGGTTTTCGTTTGAACGATGATAGAGATTTTCCCGAAGTGAAAAGTCCCGAAGTAGTCGTTGGAATTTTTCTCTTAACAATCACACAACTTTATAAATTCAAGAACATGAGAACCACCTAATCATATTAGCCGAATTGTTTGATGGATGATAATGTAAGCGTCTGTTGATAAATAACGAATATGGATTTATTCAAATTTGAAAGTGATTTTCCTAATTTTTTTAGTGATTTCTTTTTTTTAAAGGTAAAAACGAAAAGATTACAAATTCAAAAAGTTTAAAATTCTAAAGTGTTATGACAGGGGCTACCATCGGAAATGAGTTGGGCATGAAAAAACTCTTTTTGCTTCTCATTTCATATCTAGATCAGGTATTTTGGGCACGAAAAAGCTCTTATTGTTTCACATTTCATATCCAGATCTAAATTTTCTTGAATACAAGATCCCTTGCTTTTATTAAGTGGGGGTGAGTATCAGAGTTTGCATATAATATTTTATGTCAGCTAACAGTGATACTCTTGAGGCTTGTCGGCTTGAAGTTGACCATGTGTTTCTTGGAGACAGACTATTGAAACAACTAACAATTTGTTTAAATGTAATGTTCATTGATTCTCATCAACTTTATTTTCCATGTTCTCTAGGGATGTGAGAAAATCTTTGGTGCATATCCTGCTATAGATCTGTGAACAAGTAACGAAGGAAGAAAATTGATCGATATTTCTAGTTTAATGGAGTTGATATCATGTTGCTATTATTCATGTTCCATGTTTATCCTTCATTAAATCGACACATCATAATCATATACCATCGTGTCTTCAAAATCTTGTCTTACAAATCATTTGTGTTAGAATCTTACATTTTGTATTGTTGGAAACAAAAGGTGGATCTGAATATCAAGAGCGTAGATCTCTCGATTGCTAGGATTAATTGATCTATAAAATTGTTGTGTGCAAGTGGTTAAGGAGAGCAGGACTCATATTGTTGTGCTTAGATCACTGATGAAGATAGATTCCTTGTTGTGCATCGCTTGGATGAGTAGATCTCTTGAAATATAGGAGGTAGATATCTGGTTATAGATCACACCAAATTGGTGATGCAGATGAGGATCAATTATTCAAATGGCTCAAAGGATGATAAACAAATTATTTGATTTCAGCTTGACAAATAGAGCTCCAACTAGATGATTTATGGTTGCTCTCTTGATACCATTTAGGTCACAAGAAGGCTCAATTGGGTCATGTTTGGAGTTTGAACAACAACCACATAGAGATACATATTTGGTGTGGTAGACATGCAGAGCTATAAAAAAAATTCAGTGATGGGGCATATATCTATTTGATTTAAATAAGTGCAACAATTCCATTTTAGCATCAGGGAAAGTCACATTCAAAATGCAAATTATCTCCAGCTTAAGCCATTTCAATATTAAAAAGAAACTATTTTGTAAAGAGACTAAAATTCTAGAGATGAACCTTTGATATCCAAAAATGTTTACTCAAGCTTATTAATAAGCAATAAATGTGCTCACGATATTGCTTGAAATCTAAAATGAGATTGATTGTCTTGATTTACCTACCACTTCAATTTTTTTAATGTTATACCACTCTTTCGAGTAGATTTTCTAAGAATTTTTAAGCATTTGTACTCTAGTTATCTATTCCCTCCTCTACATTGTTAGGCTCTCATTCATGACAGATGTACTCTATGATTTTTCATAGATTCAACATATCGTTGAACAGACAATTGAATAGATCGTAGGGAAAATCTATGAGTGATTTGGGTGCTAGGAGCATGGTCACAAATAACAAATAGAGAAAAAATTATAGATCTACCATGTGAGGTGAAACATAAATCTTTCTGGTATATGCATCAATTAAATATAACATCTTCGAGTCAGTTGAAAATATTTCAAGTAGGGTAAATGGGAGCAATGGAAAAATACAATCTTGATTTGCAAATCTTGAAACCGATCTAATGTACTGAGAGGTTATATCTGTCTTAGACAAAGGATGTAGCGGAGCAACTGATCTCATATGGAGAATTATAGTAAATATTTAATCATATTTACAGATATTTCATTCCACTCAACCATACTA
>JZKD02S0502775.1:0-16922 GCA_000966675.3 Picea glauca | reverse complement strand
TGAACTATGGAGTCGATTCAAGGAAACAACGAAAACAAATGACTCGGTGACTGGACTGGAGAGGATGAAGGATAAGCGAGCAACAATCTTCAGTGAAAAATAGTAATGTGTGGCAGAAAGAAATTACAGGAAGTAACTCAGAGCACCGCTGCAGGAGAATTCAGAGTTAACTTTTAGAAGAAAACATTTTGTCTAAGTGGCCCGAACAAGGGGCGCTGCGCTGTGAATCCACATGTTCGATAATTCGTTCCTAAATAGACAGAAAAATATATGAATAAGATAACAGGGAGCACATAAGAAAGAAAGGGAAAACAATACATCCAACTTCTACAATTAGAATATTCACATCAAGTTATAGAAATTTTTCATTAAGTTTTGGTAGAACTCAAATTTCATACAATATCTACTGCCTATACCAATTTTTCCAACCAACCTGGCTTACATCGAAAAGATGAAATATATAAATGAGGGTGTCACTTGGGCTACCTTTTTTCTAACTGCTAGCTCTAAAAACTAGGAAACTGAGTGGTATGCGTTAGAGACTCTTCACATGGTGCTTTCCAAAAATAGACAATAATCACGTATGTTTACACATGAATTTTCGCAAATTTTGCACGAGGATCTGATCAACGTTCAGGTCTCGATATGAGGAAAATATGTGTCAGTATTTCCCTTTGATCAGATGTCTGAGCAGACAGGTGTTTGTTAGGAACTCACTATCTTCTATAACGGCTTTGATTTCTACCGCGTGCTCATTTGCTGGGAAAAATGTGTGTGGCAAGTGGTTGTTTGATGGTCATTATCGTTATCAAAATGGTAGAGTGCTTTAGGGAAACGTGTCCTTAAAAACTGCCAAGATTTGTCTTATGTTTGTGGATGCAGAGACAAACACCAACTAAAATTATTTTTTTTGCGCGTTGATGAGAGCCGTGTGGGCTTCCTTCTCGGTCACTTCGCATTCCCTAGAATTCTTTGTATGCCTTTCCTCTGACAGCCTATGTGCTTCACACAGTTGTACAATAGTGTCTTGTGGCTCTCTGAGCTATCTTTTTAACCATGCCACGTTCCCTTCGTGACCTTGCACTGTTGATGCTTCCATAGTCTTTGTCGCTAGCTATTGCCTCAACTCCATGTTTTCCTGGTAGAGTTCAGTGGCAGCTAGTTTTGCATGTTTTAATTGTTGAGATGGCTCTTGATCACTCGCTCCTGTGGTATCCATTTCCCTTGATCTATTCCTTTCGCAGCTCAATCCTCCAGGATCCTTTCTAATGGTGCACATGATTCATTCTTCGGCCACCGATATGGCACACAGCTCTTTTGAAACTCAGGCTTCCCCAGCTTCCTTGTTCTTCCTTGTCCTGCCCCTTCTCCGAGGTATTTGTTGTTGGGGAGAAGGGGATTATACTATCTTTCCTCCCTACGCAAGTCTTTCCGCTTTAGGTTCCGCATGGTTTGATCTGATCGTCTCTTTGGGTAAAATAATAACTCCTTTCACGTCCTTGGGAATGTCTTTTGCGGGTGAGAATGACTCCCAGTCATTTTGGGGCTTGGACCTGGCAATTTTGCTACTCTGCGCACCTTTCCTTATGATTTGGGAGGTCATGATGGTGCGACCAGTAGGTATTTTTCATGCGGTGTATCGAACAAATGCACAGGGATGGAAATTTGATCAACCTGAACTGGTAAGGGAAATTGCAAACATAGTGTGGACTTGGTTTCATGTCTGCAATGGATGTCGAGCATCTGAAATTTATAACGAGTTGGGAAGAAAGAGGAATCATGCCGGAGAATAGTGAACTCATGGTGATGGGATGTTTTGAATCGAATTGCATATTTTCCATGGCACATCCCCGCGTGTAGAACATAGGAAATAAGGTTTGCAGGGCATGCATGATATGAATGCCACGATTTTTCATTCCCTTGGCCTTCATGATGAAATGCTAATAGTTGTTTCACTTGCCGATGCAACTTCCATTAACTACTTGACTCGACCTGGGGCACGTAGAGACTGATTTTTTAATAAGACTCAACTCTTTGGAAAAGACATACCCGTACCACTTATGCATGTTTCGACTCTGACATCCCTTCCCATTTCCAAGGGCCAACCGACCACTTGTTGACTTCGACCCCATTGTGCTACGTACCTGAATTCGCATGTTTGGGTGCATGGGCCATAACCCCAACTAAAACCGACTATGAATGGAAAGAAACGTGGTGGCGCTAACACAAAGAAAAATAAAAATAAAATAGGAATGGTAATTACAATGATAGAATGCCGGTCATAGCATAAACAAAAAAAAAATTAGAAAGTGCCCATTGATAGGGCCACCAAAAACTTTGGAATACTACAAGTTATGTAGTTTATAAGTGTTGTTCAGAAATACCTCAGAAATATTGAAGGGACCAATCCACAAGTCTTCAAATTTGCCATGTTTGCCTTTGTCTTGTTTGGGGGCATCCCACTTAAGCACCAGATCCCCCAACTGAAAATATTTCTTGCTTGTGCTCTTGTCAAAGGCTTGCTTTATTTTCTACTGATGATCCTGTGCCTTATCAAGTAGCTACTCCCTGGTCTGTTTCACTTCTACTAGCTGCAATATTCTCCTGACCATATCGTCAGGTTCTCCTTGGAAGTCCTGGAAGAATTTTTCCACAAGCAAAGAAAGCTGAGCAGGAAAAAAAGCTTCGGCCCCATAAACCAGCTGAAAAGGAGACATGCCCAGTGATGATTTTGTTGTGATCTGGTCATCTCATAAGGTGAATTTCAGCTTTGAATCCCAATCCTTTTTGTTGTCTTATAATAGTCTTTTGATGATCCTTATGAGGCTCTTGTTAGAGGATTCTACCAAACCATTTCCCTAAGGATAGTAGGGGGTAGAATGGATCAATGTAATCCCACATTCCTCACAAAAATTGATTAGTGGTTCGACCCTAAATGAGGTAGCATTGCCTGTAACAATCCTACTTGGACAGCCGAATCTAGACATGATATCCTCAAGGAAGCTTATGATTACCCTGTGGGAGGCAGGGATGATTTTAAGGATGGAATTTATTTTAAAATGTAGAAACCTTGGAAAATATTATTAATCCTTCATATGCCAACTATAAATGTTTGGCGATATTTTTGTAAAAATATTAAAATTTCTAAGGATTTTATATAATTTTTATAAATTTTTGGCGATTTTTAAGGTAAAATATTTTTATCCTGTAGATTTTGAGCGAATCATTTTTAAAATAACGAATAGTTTTTGGCAGAAACCATGGAAAATTATCCCATGACTGAAATTTAGCCCCTAAAATCATCCATGGTGGGAGGCATTCCTTGTAAGGACGGCTTCTATCCATTTGGTAAAGTAATCAGTGGAAGTTAAAATCCACCTGTGTTGGCCACTTGAGGCTGGGTGGATATCTCTAATGAAGTCAAGACCCCACTGCTGAAAATGTCCAGAAACCGTTACAGGTTTCAAAGGAAAAGATTTGAGCTTCTGATTTTCAACAAACTTTTGACACTTGGCACAGGCTCTAATATTTGCACAAACATCAGTAAAAAGGCTGGGCCAAAAATACCCAACTCTGAGGATGTTATAAGCTGTGGTCCTCCAAAAATGATGCCCACCACATGAGTTGTCATGAAAATCAATCATTTCTCATTGGGCTTCTTGTGGGTCTAGACATCTCAACAGAACTCCCAGAGGGTCCTTCCAGTACAAAACCCGATCAATGATACAATACTTGATTTCTTTGAGTTTCAAATCTCTCACCTTGTTTTTATCCAAACTATCAGGAGGCCTTAACTTCTGCAGGAAGTGTATGATGTATTTATACCAGGTGCATCTTGCAAGTTGGGGCTGACATGAGTGCCTTCACCAGCCATATCGGTTTGTTGATTCCCTGAATTCATATTCATGAAATTAACTCTTAATGCCTTGTAATTTGATTCAGACAGTAACCAGGCAAAACCTTGGCCTTTCACCAATTTGGTGGGTTTGATTTCCAGGTCAAACTCTAAAATTTTAGCAATCCACTTGCTCCTTTTCCCATCTATATCAGGCTGGATCAGAATCTCCTTTACTAAGGTCGAGGGGAAATATTCGATAATCTTCGAGTGTAGAATATAGACTTTGAAATCCTTTAGGGATTTCACCCAAGCATAATCCTATTTCTCCTTGATATCATATCTCATTTCTGCATCTCTCAGTGCTCTACTGTAAAAGGAAATAGGTTGTTCCAGCCCCTCTGAATTTCTCTCTAGCCAAACAACAGCTAATGTATCTGTTGAAGTGAAGAAAAATATCAGAAATTCCTTGGAATAGTCAGGGCTGATGAGCATAGGTGCTTTAGTCAACACCCTCTTTATTTGGTTGAAATAATTTCTGGACTCAGTGGTCCATTTCACTTCATTCCCCTTTTTGAGCATGGTTGTAATGTATTTAACCAATTCAACAAAATTAGAAATGAATATCCTCAGAAAATTGATTTTACCCAAGAAAGACTGAACCTCTTTCCTAGTTCTGGGAAAAGACAAGGAATCGATGGCCTCTACTTGACTTGCATAAATTTTCACCCCTTCAACTGACACAATATGCCCCAACAATTTTCCCTCTTTCATAGAAAATAATGATTTATTAGGATTTAGAGAGAGACCAAACCTTCTACCTTTCAAAAAGACTATCTTCAGATGATGACAATGCTCTTTATCAGACCCGGAGAACATTGTAATGTCATCTAGATAGATGAATACAAATTTTTCCTTCTCCGCAATGAAGGACACTTTTGAATTTACAAGATCTTCTACAAAACAAGCAATAGGGTCATCAAGTGCATGAGAAGAGTGTTGCAATATCTCGTCAATAAATTTGTCCTTCTCCCCAATGAAGGCGATATCCATGGCTCGCTGGAAGGTCGCTCCTGCATTCATCAATCCAAAGGGAATTTTAGCATACATGGACGTGCCCAAAGGAGTCATGAAAGCCATATTATCTCTATATTTAGGAAATAAAGAGATCTGGTTGTACCCAGAGAAACCATCAACCATAGACATCTTGGATGAACAAGTCACTCTCTGGAAAATGTGCTCCATTTTCAGCAAGGGGTAATTATCCTTTTTGGAGCTTCTATTCAAATTTTTGAAATCGACACACAACCGTATTTCCCCATTCTTCTTTCTCATAGGCACCAAATTATCCACCCACTCTGAAAATATCAAGGGGATGATGATCTGTGCATCTAGTATTTTTTTTACTTCCTTTTCCATAATTGGCAGGAGCATGGGGTTTATTTGTCTGAGCTTATGTTTCAAAGGTTTGGCGTCTTCTTTCAAAGTGATTTTGTGTTCAATAATGCTGGTGTCATATGTTCTCAAATCCTCGTATGTCCAAGAAAACACATCAGAGAATCCTTCAAAAGTATGACATACTCAACACTTTTCTCCTTTGATAAACTGCTAGACAATTTGACCCATTTGGGATCCTCCTCTGTCCCTAGATTGCATTCAGTCACATTAGCCTCTTCAGTTGACCCTTCAACTTTTACAACAACATCATTTCTGTCAAACAATCTCTCCAAAGGGACAAGTCCCTTTGGAATATGGTTTCTAGGCAAATGAACAATATAATGGTTAGCAATATTATTCATAAAAACATCGGCATGAGGGATTTCTTCAGAATCTCGATCCTGATCAATATGGATATCAAAAAATTCATCCATAGTCTCAAGGAACTTTTTTATCTCAATATCATCCTCAAAGACCTTCCAATATTTGACATTGTCAGGAATAGAGGGTCTATACTTTATCTCCACCTCATACTTGAGTTTGGGGGGAAACGAGACCTTAAAATTACTTGTTGAGACCCCCAAGGAATCTTCCACAGAGTTATCCTCCCTTGGAATAAATTAAATATTAAAAGCCAAGAATAAATTGTCAATAATATCCCACACCTCATTTATATAGTCCCTTAACCTTGGGTGCTTAGCTTGATACATATTTTTTATTTGATGAACAATCAACTCAACATCTCCAAACATTGTTAGCTCCTCAATTTTCATGTCCTTGGCAACTCTCAAACTCAAGACAAGAGTCTCATATTCTGCCATGTTGTTTGTTGTTTCAAATTCCAACTTCCAGGATAGAGCTATAGTTTCTTGGGTAGGAGAAATAAAAACCACTCCAGCACCAATGTTGGCAAAGGGGCAGACCTAGGGTTTAGCTCCAAGAGTGCACCAACAAGCCCTAGCTACTGGCCCTTTCAGAAACACCTGTGAAGCAGATGCAGTCTCACCCGAAGCAGCTATGAGGGGGTTGCAAGATAGAGATGCCTACAACCAGGGGAATATCAAGTGGATATATCACAACAACAACTCAACATGCATCTATCACTCAACAAGCTAGATCTATCCTTCACATCTATAGATCTGGTCTAATACAATAAAGTGAAGAACATCATAACAACGACAAAGATCAAAGAATCAATCACACACACAACAACAGATTTACGTGGTTCAACCTCTCTCTAGGTCTACATCCACAGAACTGTGCTTATGATTTATTAAGGCAAAGCATAGATTTCTTGTTTGCGTTCTCAACTAGCACCCAGCTGCAGGACCGATCTTTTCACACAGCTGAAGATCTTACAATATCTGAAGGCTCTCTCTCTCAACACTTCTCTCTCTTAATACAATTATCTCTCTCAATATTGTAGCTAGATCATCAACAATATTTCACCAACCCCAAAACCAGGTCCTCTTGACCTTTATTTATACATTGCAATACCTCACTGATAGCCTTAGGCCGAAACCTAGGTGCCAAAACCCTAAATACCAAAACCCTAAGTGTCTAAAACCCTACGTCAACTTGACCTTCTTTTTCTAGGCTTCGCCAGCCTGTCTTTCCTTCCTTCTCGTGCGGTGCTCCAAGGAATCTACGGTGGATTTATCTACTTGCTGAGATGTCCTAGATCCATCTTCCTTGCTTACCTATCATCCTTGATCGTCTCATCCAACGGCTTGCTTTTCCAAACTTCACTCCATCTTTTCTGCTCTTTTTCTTACTTCGACCCAGTGACAGTCACTGTCTCTCCCGCGAAGTTCGCTTTTTACCTTTTCTTCCTTGTTCTTCACTTCCTTTCATAACCAAGGGCCAACAGACCCCCAAAACTCACTTGTGACTTGTCTCGAGGAACTTTTGATATGATCCTTTTGTTTTGCTTCGACTCTGGACTGCGTAGGGCAGCCTTGGTTTCTGCTTTGTGCCTCCTCTCCCTCCTTGTGTAGACTGTATTTTCTGTGTCTGGTACCCAGTTTCAACTGCACCTGGTACCTAGACCCTTTTCCAGTTGTTTTTACTGAGAACTGTGAGGCAGTTGGTTGTCATTGTACAACTTCTGTCGACTCTCATTCACCAATCCTTCCTTCCATTCTCCCTTCAATGTTTTCAGTTGCACAACTTGTCCTTCTGTAACATAGGCGATCTCATATGGTCCAAGCCAATGCATTCTGAACTTCCCTAGGTGTCTTATAAACTTACTGTCATACACCAATACTAAATCACCTTTCTTGAGTGCCTTCTTCTTGATGTTCCTGTCATGATATGCCTTCTCTCGTTCCTTTTGAACCTGCTGGTGGAATCCTGCAATGAATCTGTCTTCTTCCAGTTCAACCAACTGTGCAAGCCTCTCGTGAATAGCTCTAGTATCATCGATGTCTGTAAACATAACAATCCTTAAACTTGGTACCAATTATTCCATCGGGACAACAGCTTCAAGGCCATAAACCAATAAGAAAGGGGCCTGCATTGTTAATTTCTTGCAAGTGGTTCGATAGGCCCATAGTACGGTAGGCACCTTTAGATCCCAGTCATCCCTATTCACACTACTAATTTTCATCAAGGTTGTCTCCAATATCTTGTTGAATTCTTCAACTGTCCCATTTTCTTGTGGATGGTAAGGTGTACTCTTCTGATGGTGGAATACAAATTCTTCAGTCAGGGCTTCAACTGTCTTATTGATGAAGTGTGTTCCTTGATCTCTCATAAGGATATTGGGGCATCTAAACCTAGTTAATATGTCATCAAATATAAATCGTGCAGTTGTAGTTTCACTATAATCCTTGAATGCTCTGGCTTCAGCCCATTTGGTTAAGTATTTTGTCGAAGTAATGAAGTACCTGGCTCCTGTGTACTTTCTTGGCGGGTTTATAGGTCCCACAAAGTCAATGTCCCATCTTTCAAATGCTTGTATGGTCATCTATGGTTCTAATGGCATTTCATCTCTTCGTGATGGTTTTCCAACTCTCTTCCATACATCACAAGCTCTGGCATAATCTTTAGCATCTTTTTTTAAGGTAGGCCACCAAAGGCTAGCTCTCAGAACCTTCTGCGCAGTTTCTTTCCCTGCATAATGTCCTCCTACGATGCGTTTATGAGCTTCTGCGAGGATCGATGGTTTCTCTGTCTTCATAATGTATCTCCTTAGTATCTCATCAGGTCCCATTTTGTATAGTTGACCAACTATCAATGAAAAGTATACAACGCACACCACTAGTTGTTTCTTCTGGGGAATTGTAAACTCACTAGGTGTCATTCCTATTGACAGGAACTAGATAATGTCTGCAAAGTGGTCATCAATATTTCTAATGACGAGAAGTTGTGCATCTGGCAGTGTATCCTCCAAACTAGTAGTATCTTCTCCATGTTCCAACCTCAATAGGTGGTCAGGTCCCTTGTTCATTCTTCTTGGCTTAACTATGATTTTAAAATCATATTCTTGAAACAACAGAAGCCATCTGCATATCCGCCCCCCCAACACTATCTTGTTGACCAAGTATTTCAGCGTGGAGTGATCTATAAACATTTTAAAGTGTCCTCCCAACAAGTAGTGGTGGAATTTCTGCAACACATACACCATGGATACTCCTCTTCCTGTAGTGGTGTAGTTAATCTCAGTTGTAGATAGCTTCCTTCTAGCAAAATATAATAGCTGGTCGATCTCCCCTTCTCTCAGTTGTGCTAGTACTACTCCCAATGAAATATAAGACGCATCAACATGCACATGAAACTCCTTGTTCCAATCTGTAAAAACCAAAATGGGCGCAGTGACCATCTTTTGTTTCAGCGTGTCGAAGATCTACTAGCATTCGTCTGTCCAGCCAAATGGACAGTCCTTCTTCAACAACTTCTCCATAAGTGTTGTGATTTGGGCATAGCCTTTAATAAATTTCGTGTAATAGCCACTATGTCCTAGCGCAGTGCATAGTTGTTTGACTGAAGTAGGAGGTGGAAAATCGAGTATAACTGCAATTTTAGATGGCTCAACCAACAATCCTTGCTTGCATACAATATGGCCTAATAATACTCCAAATGGTGAGAAGAAGATTCACTTCTTCAGATTCAAAGAAATTTGACACTACCTGAATTTATCCAACATTATCCTTAGACATTCAGTATGATTTTTCAACAAACTAAACATTGTCTAGTCATCAAAATATGTTTCTAAACATTTATGCAAAAATTCTTTGAACGCTTGGACCACCACCCTGGAAAAGATGGTTGGGGCATTCTTGAGTCCAAATGGCATCACTGTATATTGGTAGGATCCCCATTCTATAGTGAACGTGGTCTTGTGGTAGTCCTCCTTAGCAATTCGGATCTGATGGTATCCTGAAAAACCATCTGTAAAAGAACATACCTCTTGGCCTCCCACGTTGTTTAATACTTCATCGGTGAATGGTGTAGGGAAAGGGTCATGCAGACGGGCATCATTCAACTTTCTAAAGTCCACACATATCCTGATTTCTCCTTTCTTCTTGTCTTGTACCACCATAGGTTTGATCCACTCTGATTCTTCGACAGGTTCAATAATCCCTGCTTCTAGCATTCTGTCAAGTTCAATCTTCACCTTTTCCTTGTATTTTGGATTCAATCTGTAGGGTCTTTTCTTGACTGTCTTCACACCTAGTTTCAAATTTATTCTCATCTCTCCCATAGGTCCTTTGATACCCTTCATATCAGTGAACTTGGTTGGAAAAAAGTCTTGATATTCGTGCAAAAATTCTCTAATCTTGTCAATGGTAGAAACATCCCAATAATCTCCTACATTGGCAATATTTGGTGTCTCCTTTGTTCCAATATTGACTTTTTTTATCTTGATTGGATGACCAATAAATGGTAGCTCAACTCCTGGTCCCTCCACATCTCTTTGGAATTTTGTTTCAGTGATGTTCACCTTCCTCGGATCATCATCGTCATCGGCATTGATGTTGTAGCAACTCTGCAATTTTTGGAGAGGCGCAGTCCATTCATCCTCTTCTTGTTCCATAGGGAGGATAGATTCTTCCTTAAACACTCTCTATATCACAATCTATAATGCTTGGTATACTAAATGATATTCACTTTCAAATGCAAATGTGATGAAAAAATTCTGAATCATACCTTCCCAATCTACAGTGACGAGGCACAGCTCCGCTTGAAGGTACCAATTGATAGGGGTCGTGTCCATTATGTTAATGAATCTATGCACCCATTGTTCTCAAGGAATGTCACTCTAGGCCTCTTCACAGCTTTGCACATGGTCCTTTGGGAAACTTCGACCAGTATTCCTTACTGTGCAACTTACTGCTTGTGCTGAGAACCATGTTGTCATCAAGGTTCGACATTGTGTCCATTCTGTGATATTTATTTTATGCATCCCCCACCATCTTGCTGGTGTGGCTTTCAGGGCCTCATCCATTGCCAACAATCTCTGTTGTGTTGGTACACTTGTTTCAAAATCTGATAGGAAGGTTTCTAAAGGGTTCAGACTGTCAAATGTGGGTAAAGTGTTGACTNTCTTACTTCGACCCAGTGACAGTCACTGTCTCTCCCGCGAAGTTCACTTTTTACTTTTTCTTCCTTGTTCTTCACTTCCTTTCATAACCAAGGGCCAATAGACCCCCAAAAATCACTTGTGATTTGTCTCGAGGAACTTTGGATATGATCCTTTTGTTTTGCTTTGACTCTGGATTGCGTAGGGCAGCCTTGGTTTTTGCTTTGTGCCTCCTCTCCCTTCTTGTGTAGACTGTCTTTTCTGTGTCTGGTACCCATTTTCAACTACACCTGGTACCTAGACCCTTTTCCAATTGTTTTTACTGAGAACTGTGAGGCAGTTGGTTGTCATTGTACAACTTCTGTCGACTCTCATTCACCAATCCTTCCTTCCATTCTCCCTTCAATGTTTTCAGTTGCAGAACTTGTCCTTCTGTAACATAGGCGATCTCATATGGTCCAAGCCAATGCATTCTGAACTTCCCTAGGTTTCTTATAAACTTACTGTCATACACCAATACTAAATCACCTTGCTTGAGTGCCTTCTTCTTGATGTTCCTGTCATGATATGCCTTCTCTCGTTCCTTTTGAACCTGCTGGTGGAATCCTGCAATGAATCTGTCTTCTTCCAGTTCAACCAACTGTGCAAGCCTCTCGTGAATAGCTCTAGTATCATCGATGTCTGTAAACATAACAATCCTTAAACTTGGTACCAATTATTCCATCGGGACAACAGCTTCAAGGCCATAAACCAATAAGAAAGGGGCCTGCATTGTTAATTTCTTGCAAGTGGTTCGATAGGCCCATAGTACGGTAGGCACCTTTAGATCCCAGTCATCCCTATTCACACTACTAATTTTCATCAAGGTTGTCTCCAATATCTTGTTGAATTCTTCAACTGTCCCATTTTCTTGTGGATGGTAAGGTGTACTCTTCTGATGGTGGAATACAAATTCTTCAGTCAGGGCTTCAACTGTCTTATTGATGAAGTGTGTTCCTTGATCTCTCATAAGGATATTGGGGCATCTAAACCTAGTTAATATGTCATCAAATATAAATCGTGCAGTTGTAGTTTCACTATAATCCTTGAATGCTCTGGCTTCAGCCCATTTGGTTAAGTATTTTGTCGAAGTAATGAAGTACCTGGCTCCTGTGTACTTTCTTGGCGGGTTTATAGGTCCCACAAAGTCAATGTCCCATCTTTCAAATGCTTGTATGGTCATCTATGGTTCTAATGGCATTTCATCTCTTCGTGATGGTTTTCCAACTCTCTTCCATACATCACAAGCTCTGGCATAATCTTTAGCATCTTTTTTTAAGGTAGGCCACCAAAGGCTAGCTCTCAGAACCTTCTGCGCAGTTTCTTTCCCTGCATAATGTCCTCCTACGATGCGTTTATGAGCTTCTGCGAGGATCGATGGTTTCTCTGTCTTCATAATGTATCTCCTTAGTATCTCATCAGGTCCCATTTTGTATAGTTGACCAACTATCAATGAAAAGTATACAACGCACACCACTAGTTGTTTCTTCTGGGGAATTGTAAACTCACTAGGTGTCATTCCTATTGACAGGAACTAGATAATGTCTGCAAAGTGGTCATCAATATTTCTAATGACGAGAAGTTGTGCATCTGGCAGTGTATCCTCCAAACTAGTAGTATCTTCTCCATGTTCCAACCTCAATAGGTGGTCAGGTCCCTTGTTCATTCTTCTTGGCTTAACTATGATTTTAAAATCATATTCTTGAAACAACAGAAGCCATCTGCATATCCGCCCCCCCAACACTATCTTGTTGACCAAGTATTTCAGCGTGGAGTGATCTATAAACATTTTAAAGTGTCCTCCCAACAAGTAGTGGTGGAATTTCTGCAACACATACACCATGGATACTCCTCTTCCTGTAGTGGTGTAGTTAATCTCAGTTGTAGATAGCTTCCTTCTAGCAAAATATAATAGCTGGTCGATCTCCCCTTCTCTCAGTTGTGCTAGTACTACTCCCAATGAAATATAAGACGCATCAACATGCACATGAAACTCCTTGTTCCAATCTGTAAAAACCAAAATGGGCGCAGTGACCATCTTTTGTTTCAGCGTGTCGAAGATCTACTAGCATTCGTCTGTCCAGCCAAATGGACAGTCCTTCTTCAACAACTTCTCCATAAGTGTTGTGATTTGGGCATAGCCTTTAATAAATTTCGTGTAATAGCCACTATGTCCTAGCGCAGTGCATAGTTGTTTGACTGAAGTAGGAGGTGGAAAATCGAGTATAACTGCAATTTTAGATGGCTCAACCAACAATCCTTGCTTGCATACAATATGGCCTAATAATACTCCAAATGGTGAGAAGAAGATTCACTTCTTCAGATTCAAAGAAATTTGACACTACCTGAATTTATCCAACATTATCCTTAGACATTCAGTATGATTTTTCAACAAACTAAACATTGTCTAGTCATCAAAATATGTTTCTAAACATTTATGCAAAAATTCTTTGAACGCTTGGACCACCACCCTGGAAAAGATGGTTGGGGCATTCTTGAGTCCAAATGGCATCACTGTATATTGGTAGGATCCCCATTCTATAGTGAACGTGGTCTTGTGGTAGTCCTCCTTAGCAATTCGGATCTGATGGTATCCTGAAAAACCATCTGTAAAAGAACATACCTCTTGGCCTCCCACGTTGTTTAATACTTCATCGGTGAATGGTGTAGGGAAAGGGTCATGCAGACGGGCATCATTCAACTTTCTAAAGTCCACACATATCCTGATTTCTCCTTTCTTCTTGTCTTGTACCACCATAGGTTTGATCCACTCTGATTCTTCGACAGGTTCAATAATCCCTGCTTCTAGCATTCTGTCAAGTTCAATCTTCACCTTTTCCTTGTATTTTGGATTCAATCTGTAGGGTCTTTTCTTGACTGTCTTCACACCTAGTTTCAAATTTATTCTCATCTCTCCCATAGGTCCTTTGATACCCTTCATATCAGTGAACTTGGTTGGAAAAAAGTCTTGATATTCGTGCAAAAATTCTCTAATCTTGTCAATGGTAGAAACATCCCAATAATCTCCTACATTGGCAATATTTGGTGTCTCCTTTGTTCCAATATTGACTTTTTTTATCTTGATTGGATGACCAATAAATGGTAGCTCAACTCCTGGTCCCTCCACATCTCTTTGGAATTTTGTTTCAGTGATGTTCACCTTCCTCGGATCATCATCGTCATCGGCATTGATGTTGTAGCAACTCTGCAATTTTTGGAGAGGCGCAGTCCATTCATCCTCTTCTTGTTCCATAGGGAGGATAGATTCTTCCTTAAACACTCTCTATATCACAATCTATAATGCTTGGTATACTAAATGATATTCACTTTCAAATGCAAATGTGATGAAAAAATTCTGAATCATACCTTCCCAATCTACAGTGACGAGGCACAGCTCCGCTTGAAGGTACCAATTGATAGGGGTCGTGTCCATTATGTTAATGAATCTATGCACCCATTGTTCTCAAGGAATGTCACTCTAGGCCTCTTCACAGCTTTGCACATGGTCCTTTGGGAAACTTCGACCAGTATTCCTTACTGTGCAACTTACTGCTTGTGCTGAGAACCATGTTGTCATCAAGGTTCGACATTGTGTCCATTCTGTGATATTTATTTTATGCATCCCCCACCATCTTGCTGGTGTGGCTTTCAGGGCCTCATCCATTGCCAACAATCTCTGTTGTGTTGGTACACTTGTTTCAAAATCTGATAGGAAGGTTTCTAAAGGGTTCAGACTGTCAAATGTGGGTAAAGTGTTGACTGTTGTGCCGATCCAGCGAACTTATCTGGTTAATCTAGCACATCTTCTGGTAGATACTTCATACATCTAGTTCTTCTAGTTCTCCAATGCTTCTTCTAAATCTAATGAGCATGCGTTGTCACTTTTCCAGCTCATATTCCCATCGGTTGTAGGGTTGATGTAATCCTGCTATCTGGTTGTCAGTTTGTAGATGTTTTCCAGTTCGTATGTGTGGTCTTCTTCTCTGATGGGCTCTGTATATCGCTAACCCTCATCTGGATGTAAGGGTGAAATGACCCGAAGGCCATCTCTTTCAAATGTCATACTACTTTTCTTTAAATCAACAATAGTAGAATTGTGAAAGGCCCAATCAATTCCTAGCAATGTAGGGTAAGGGCAGCTATCATCAACAATTTCAATTACCTCAAAATTTGCAAAGTTTCTAACTTCGTCGATGTCCACAGGGACATTCTCCAATCATCCAAATGGGTTGACAACTTATTGATTAGCCATTCTAATCCTGATAGGGGAATAGATCAACTTACATTTTCCCATCAGTGCCCAAGTTTGCTTCGTCATGACATTGGCCTCCGACCCTAAGTCGAGGACCACACAGTCTATATCATACTCTCCTATTTGAGCATTCAAGTGTAATTCTTTATTTTTCCTTCTCTTCTTACCGATTTGGTGCATTGTCTTGCTCAATAGGGGGTCTATCCTTCCTATCTCATATTGTCTGATTAATTTCTACAACTCTTGTACAGTTCTTTTATCTTGAATTAACTTAACACAAGTGCATAGAAATTCCTTGATTTTGCTTACCTCTTTTCCTTCTTCTGGTAAAGAAGATTGATCGAATGCCTGAGGAATTCCATATTCTTTTATTTCTGATCGTGTTTTTTATGAAGAGACTTGATCTACTTTGAACTCTTGACTTGCTTATTCAAATATTTGCCTTTCTTTCTTAGCAGCACCTTGAAGCCTTTCCCTCTTGTCCTTTGAATATCATCCCCTTCAACTTGTGCGTCCTTCACCTTTTGACTCCATAACCCTAGGCACTGATCTTTAGCCTCCAACTTTGAACTGAAAGTGATTGAAACAACTCTCAAAACCTCTTATAAATTGAAGCCCTAACTAACTATTAACCCTAAAAAGTCGATGTCACCCTTGGTTATTTCATCTTGACACAACAATTCTTACATATTGAGAAATTGGATGATGCTTTGATGCATTTATTGAATGAAGATTTATTAGATACATTGATTTCCACATCATCTTGATATTTATTTGTGAAGTAGTATTATTTCATTGCCATATTAAAAAATATTGACTTCGTCAATATTTATTGTTGCAATTGCTTATATTTTGATATCAGATAGTTACATGAAGTACTAACCCATTGAATCATAGCATGTATTAGTTTGTTGTTTCTTTGTTCCGGGAAAGTGTTCTCATTTGGGCCTACACTTCATTATTAAATGTTTAGCCCGGCTATTTGTTCTAGGTGGTGACCAGTGAAGAGGGAACTTCACTTTGACCTTTAAACCTTATCCTCTTCAAAACTCCAGGTTACTGGGGACGTCTCCCCTGGGCATAACCTCCCTAAAGAGAAAGAACCTCCCTACTGTGGTGACGTTGGGTGGGGTAGGTTCATGTTACGCCAGTTTGGCCTACATCTTACAACCTTTTGAACTAGCTACAAATTGTGCGATAACATTTTGGCGCCGTTGCCAGGGAACACTGAGTCAATTCTCCTCAAACGAAAAATATTTTCGGTAAGCCTTGCCTCAAAGACATTTTCTTACAAGCTTACTTGGCGACTCCACTAGGGTGTTTTTCCCCTTTTCTTTTGATAGTTTCGAGAAAACTATCTAGCGACTCCACTAATGACAAAGCCAACTATGACTTCACAATGGGATCCAGGGAACTACAAACCTTTGGACATGAGTAAAATCCCTGGATATCCCAGAAAAATGTCTCTCTTTTATAAGAATTGGCTCCCTAGATTCACTGGCATCGATGGAGAAAGTCCCAATTATCACATGAGAAAATTTTGGGAGTTCTTTCAATATCGCCCTGTCAGTGACAAGGCTGAAGACTTGGTGATGAGACTCTTCTCTGTCTCTCTACATGGAGGGGATAAAAGATGGTATGATAATCTTCCAACTTCCAGCATCACATCTATGGATCATTTTGAAGAAATATTCCTTGCAAAGTGGGCTATGAAATTGGAAGATATACAATCATTACTGAAAGAGCTTGAGGGCATAAAACAAACAGAGCATGAAATTGTGAAATTTTTCGGGGGTAAGTTCCAGAAGTTGCTTTACCAGATTCCTGAAAGCCAT
>JZKD02S0502764.1:0-16922 GCA_000966675.3 Picea glauca | reverse complement strand
AGTTTAGTACTATGTTTATTTCTACATCAACAATTAGAGAAAACATATTGAGGGTGAGGGTGGTAGGGAATATTAGAGAAAACATATATTGGTGGGGGTGAGGGGGAATATTAGAGAAAACATAATATGAGGGTAGAGGTGTTGGGTATGTGTTATATTATTTGTACGAGTAGTAGTGTATGCGTTGTGTCGGGCGCGCATGGGGGGTGTAGCGCCCCAGAGAAATTTTTTTTGCTTCAGGAAACATGTCGCATTTTTAGGTGGTTTTTCGACACATGGTTTTTGTCAATGGTTTTCTATTTTCGGTTAAGGAATTAGGGTTTTTAACTAATCCAGGTAATTGGGTTAGGGTTTTGGATGTCGTTGGCTCCTATATGTATATTGTATTGTAAACAATGACATTATGAATGAATATAAAATATGTTGGTTTTCCCAATTTGGGTTTCCAAGGGGAAAATCTTTGTGTAATGTTTGTATTTGCCATTGTATCTTTTCTGTTCTTTTACTGAAAATCTATTTGCAGTAAATATTGTACAAGGTTAAAATTTACAAGGGGTGGGGAGCAATATTATGTTTTCTCTAATATTCCCCCCCACCCTCGAAGAATATTAGATAAAGCATAATATGAGGGTGGGGGTAGGAGTGGTGAGAAATATTAAAGATGTTTTCTCTAATATTCCTCTCCACCTACACCCTCATATAATGGGGATGAGGGGAAATATTAGAGAAAACATATATAATATTCCTCTCCACCCAACCCCCCCCACCTTCATATATGAGGGTGGAGTGGAGGGGGGAAATTAGAGAAAACATATGTGAGGGTGGGGATGGAGGAGAATATTAGAGAAACCATAACCTCATATATGAAGGTGAGGGTGAAGGTGGGCAGGAATATTAGATAAAACATACTATGTTTTCCCACCCATAATATGTTTTCTCCAATATTCTCTAATATTCCCCTCCACCCCCACCTTAATATATGAGGGTGGAGGTGGGGAGGAATATTAGAGAAAAATATGTTTTCTCCAATATTCTTTAATATTCGTCTCGACCCCTACCCCCACCCTCATATATATGAGGGTGGAGGTGGGGAGGAATATTAGAGAAAAATATTCTTTCTCCAATATTCTTTAATATTCATCTCCACCCCTACCCCCACCCTCATATACATTTTCTCTAATATTTACCTCTACCCTCTGTAAATTTTCTATGACAAAAAACAGAACTTCACTGAAACCTTTAGTCAAACACTTGGCTGAAACACTTGGCTTTGCATTTAATCTGAGTTATTAATGAACCAATTACACCACATCCATTTAATGAACTGGAAAAAAATTGAAACTGAAATGAAAGTATCAATCAACCAAGTAGATCCTACTGTAAATAGTTGACAAAAGAAATTAGGCATAAGCCAGGGAAAATCCTCATGAACTATGAGGCAACCCAAAATAGAGAAAATCTTTTATTTCAAGTACAAATTACAATAATTCAAGTTGTACTTATCTCATCACCTTACAAAAATGTGTCTTTAGAAACTATACAGACTGTTACTGCTCCCTTTATGTCAATTATGTACAATGTACGGATTGTCCAAACCAACAATAAATGCACAAAAATTAGTCTAGAAATGTGTGCTTGCAATCTGACACTATACAACCTTCATTAATAACTATATTAACCTTGGTTTGCATGTTGGAAATCACTGTACGGCCCAAAAATAATAAATGCGCCCTCCAACTATATATACAAAAGTACGACCTAAAAATTAAATGTTCATGCTGTACAAAATTCTCTCTTGAAACCATGCTTGAAATATTGCTCTTGCTCTACCTTTCTCCAACTCATTAATTGATCTCACTCTTCAATTAATGACAATGTGACTTCAATAATGTTTTATTTCTTTCCCTAGATGTCTTTTAATATTTTTCCTCTTTCCAAAACCCTAATTAACTAATCTCAACTAACTCATCAATGGCTAAGATCAATCATATCTAAAGGATCACATTAAATACTCATTTAATAATACACTTTATTATTAAATTCTCACAAATCTTTTTGAGACTCAACTTAACTTTTCACTTAAGTCATTTAAAAAACATAAAGTCACTTTTATAATATAAAGTCACTTTTATATTATAAAACACTTTATTATAAAACACTTTAGGAAAGTCAAAATGGTCCCCACCATGTAAAACATCACAAAATCATGGTGTGACCTCCCGAGTTACATTTCTAAAACCCCCACCATCATATTATGTTTTCTATGGTATTCCCCCAACCCTACCCTCACCCTCATAACATTCAAGTGAGGTGAATAATATTAAACTGAATTTCTTACATGCCTCATAATGATCTTGAAATCACCAAACACCTTTAGACATTTGATGATAAAATCAAAATCCGTCGAGTCTTACAACAAATGTCACATACTTCACAATATGGTTGGTGTATTCAAAGTTGAATTTTGAATGGTTGGTGTATTCAAAGTTGAATTTTTAAGAAACTAAGGTGTGCCTTTTAGATCAAGAAGAGCCTACCTTTTGAATCAAGAAGAAAATGACTAGCACCCACACCCACACCCACGTGCAATTTATAAGAAATTAAAACAAAGCACATTAGTAATTACATTTAATTAGTGTTCAAAACATATTCTAGTTCCACTAAAATAGGAAAAATTACTATATACACTCTACTAAAAAGTGAAGGACTAAAAATGACAAAACTTGATAAGAAAACTTGTAAACTTACTCTATACACTCAACTACGAAGTGGGAAGCAAAAGAAAAATAAATAAATAAATCATATTCCACTGCTACTCTAACTACATCAAAATATTCAAAATCATGTATGATCATAGTGCCAACTACAAAGTGGGAAGAAAAAGAAAAATAAATAAATAAATCATATTGCACTCCTCCTCAATATAGTCAAAATCATGTATAATCATAGAGCCAATGTAGCCATTGAATGATACTTCTACTTCCAATTCAATATTTATCACAAGTACGCAATATTGGGATTATCATGATATGTGTAACTGAAGAAATTGACTACAAGGAAAACACTTTGCAACAGAGGTTTTTAGTGTTACAATATTGAAAAAATTTAAAAAAAAAAACTCTGATATAACCTCCACTATTTATAGTGGAGGTTTTAACGTATGTTCCCTATAACTAAAAAAAAAAAAAAGACAAGTGGAGGGTTTAGCAGAGGTTTTGTTTTTTCGGTGTTCGTATTGGTAACATGCTTTAGTGCATGTTTACATAACATGCACCAGTGCATACATAAACCTAAAAACATCGGTGCTTGTATAATTATTACGCATTGGTTCCATCTTTTTATGGTATATGTTGCATTAGTGCTCGTATAAATATTATGCATTGGGTCATTCTTTTTTGTTTTTTGGCACACTAGTGTTCGTATAATTTATATGCACCAGTGCCTATATTACCATGTGCACTGGAGGGAAGTGAAATTTTGAACATTTGAGGTGAGATGCCAACGCCATTCTTTGTTACTAAGCACTGATGCATATAGTATATGTAAAACACCATTGCGTATTGTAATCATGCACACTACAATATTTTAAAACAATAAATATAATCATGCATAATGTCTTTTAAAGTAACGATGTTTTTTCATAATTTTTAGCATTGGTGCGTTAATGTAATTAATAGGCATTGGTGGGTATGCCTCATAAAAATGCACCGACGTTTATTTTATGACACACCGTTTAGTGAGTTCAAAAGAATAGAATGAACCAATATGTATATAATTTAATTAATCATTTTTTTACAAAAAATCAATTAATAATCTCGAAATCAAATATTTTTTATAATAATATTGATTTTTGTATTTTTGTTATTGCGTTTTGATATAATGATTGCATTAATGTGTTATCCAATGGATTACACCTCTATTATTTGTAACAATGTAAATCATCCATATATCAATTAATTAACAACACAACATTTTACAACATTCGACAATGTAATAAAACAAGAAACCCATTTTATTATATATGAATAAGAGGCCCACCATCATACAAAATGGAACAATGTAAAAGTCCACAATAATAAAAATGCAACCAATATATAATTATTACACTTATTGATAACCTATCGACATTCAATTGGGACAATATGTCCAATACATTAAACAAAATGTCAATATGTAACTGTTACACTTATTTGTAACATGTCCTCAAGCAATTGAGACAATATGTCGAGTACTTTTCACAGACAAATATTCCAAAACATACAATTTGTAGTAACATTCAATTATATTCATTGACATTCATCACTCGAATTGCATGCATGCCTCATTTCTTTATCACTTGTAGGGGATATTGTAGTTTGATTATTTAACCTAATGTTTTTTTTATCGATTTGTTTTTGATGTTCCGCCTCTTCATGTTCCATCTACAAACATAGAAATAAAGTGTGATAGTTATATCTGCATTTATATAGTAGAATATACATGATTCTATAAATCAAAAGGTGTACCATAGTAACTATTGTTTCATAAACAATACACATTCTTTCGAAGCCATGCTATATGCAGTCTCTCAAAATCTCTTATGTGGGATATACTCTCTACATTTCTTTTTTGCATGTTGAATACACAATTACAAAGCATAATCGATATAAAGATTTCTTATTGTTCCATTAATTATAAAATGACGGAAGTTAGACAACACAACTACTTACAAATTGTTCAATTAAACATTGACACTTCAACATATACTCACAACCCATACTTAACCTAATGTCAATCAATTCTTCGATTGGATCTTCTTCATATGTTTTCACTTATTATAAGAAATCCATGGACGAATGTAAATTAACTATTTAAATATAAATATCACAACAAATATGAAATCTTAAGTAAAGATGAAACCATAAGTACTCACAAACTTTGCGATCAATAATTTCTTCATCATCTTGTCTTATGTGCTAAATGGGTTCCATTTTTTTTCTTCTCTGCAACAAAACAATTGAAAATTAATATTTCATGCGATAATTAAATTCAATGTACATTAAACAATAAATCAATAATTACAAACCACTAGTGCACGTTGGTGTTACAATGACTCCTATGATGCAATTATGTTCATTTCTTTCACCATTTCATTGTACAATTTTTTGGACATGCCTACTAGCATATATTGGTTTTCTCCCATTTGTCCATTGAAATTTACATAAAAATATAGCAAAAAAATTCAATTTGGTAATTTTTTGGACATATTATAGAAAAACATGTTAGTAATAGTACTTTTTAATTTTATTTTTTTTGTTATTGTATTGATTCGGATTTAGGAGCGGAATGAACTAATTAACAGAGTGAATACAATAAACACAGAGATATAAAGAACAACACATACATCTAGTGAACAATATCTTCTATTGAATAAATGAAATAGGTTGAAATTGTAAGACTGCAGAAATGAAACACTTGCTCGAATGGTGGTAGCTATCTTTGAGAAGAGATGTGGATGTTGCACACATCTGTCTGAGGAAAATGATTACAATGAGGCTCCAGATGCCTTTTTTAAATTACTCATGAATACCAAAACCCTAGACATCCAAAAACCTAACCCTAGGAGATGAGACACCAAAAGTTATGTGGACCCCTATGGGTAAATTGGCACCTCAACTTCCCGAGGTCGTAACGTTTGCACACAACCTCCGTTTTAGGTGCGTGATAGCCCGTTGGAAAGGTCTTTTAGAGAACTACAGATTACGCCGTCAAACTCTAACTCTATCTATAGTTTGACTATGGTGAGCCAAAAAAACATTGTTTAGGGCCCCAAAATGACCCTGGAAGTACAACAAGAAGTGTTGACATGAAAACATACAAAATAAGTCAGTTGGATTAGGTGGGATGCCACCAGTATCCACCTGGAAGATGTGTAGGGATTCAAACAACCCCAGAAGTGTAGAACCCACAATTACAAAGAAGTACAAAAGAACATGCTAAACTAAAAATTGTTAAGAGGAGTCAGTTGGAATAGGTGGGTGGCCACCAATATCCACTTGGATAAGCCCTCCCCCCTTAGGAAGCAATGGTCTCCATTGCATTGAGTTCCCCCATCAAGTGAGGAAACGTCTATTGAATTTGGCCCCGGGTGAGCCACTTTCCTTGGTATAGGAGTTTCCTTGCCTTGACAACTCGATAAAGTTGGATCCTCTGCTGGTGAGTGCTCTTGACATGTGTGTCCACTATTCGATCAGTGGATGCTTGTTCCATGCAGTCAGGGTTGATCTTTTTTGGTGTCAGTTGTTCTGTGATCTCTGAGGTGTCCAATAAGGGTGGAAAATATGGCCGAAGGAGGTCCACATTGAACACTGGGTGTAAGTCAAGGAAGGGTGGAGTGTTGAGCTCAAAAGAATTTCTACCCACAACCTTGGTGATAGTGTAAGACCCATAATGAAGTGGGTGGAGCTTCTGATGGGGTCCTGTAAGACGCTCATTCTGCAAATGTAACCAGACTTTGTCGCCAACCTGAAACTGGTGTGGTACCCTGTGTTGATCATGGCGTTGCTTGTACTTAGCATTGGCTTTATGCAAAATCTCATGGACCTGTTGGCAGATGTGTTGAATCTTCTCAATGAATCTGGTGGCTTTCTCGGTCTTAGACTGAACATGGGAAGACTTTGTCTGTGTTGTGGCAAGAGGTAGTGCAATATCAATGGAACCCAAGGGTTGGAATCGCAGCCCTACATGAAATGGGCTATGGCCAATGGAGCTATGGAGAGCCCTATTGTAACTATGTTGAACATAGGGGAGACTCTCATCCCATGTACGTGGATGCTTAGAGTTGTACATGCGTAGGATGTACACAATCATCTGATTGATGACCTTTGTTTGGACGTCTATTTAGGGGTGGAAAGCCATGGATTTAGTGAGCTTGGTGTCCAACAGTGACCAAAGACTCAACCAAAATGTGCTGAGGACCCTGATGTCCTGGTCAGAGATGATGGTCTGTAGTATCCCAAAATGGACCCACTCTCGTTCGAGGAAGGGCTTCGCAATATCTGCCGCTTTGATATTCTTCTTCCAGGCTGTGAGGATGGCCATCTTCGAAAACCGATCAATGACCACAAATACACAATCATTGCCTTGCTTGATGGACGCAAGGCCAGACATGTAATCCATTGAGATGGATTCCCAAGACTTCTCAGGAGTAGGAAGAGGGGTGTATAATTCTTGCATCCTGATGGTTGGTTTGGCAATGGCATAAGAAGTGCAAGATCTGATATACTTGTTGACGTCCTATCGAAGTTTTGGCCAATAAAATGTTTCTGTAGAACAACCACAGTTTTCTCCACACCAAAATGTCCTGCCATCCGACTGTAGTGGGCTTCCCAAATCATCTTTGCACGCTCACTTGCAGGAACACAAAGATGGCCCAGATGGCATAACAGTTGATCTTGAATGTGAAAATCGATGATAGTCACACATGTACCCAAGATATGATAGGTGGTGGAGAAGTCTAGATCTTGCTGATAAAGTTAGGGCCACTCAGATGCCTCATGTTCACAAGAATGCAACACAGTGATGAGTGCAACCACAGGAGGTCGACTGAGGCAGTCAGTGACACGATTTGAGCTCCATGTCTTATACTTGATGTTGAGATGGAACTGCTGCAGGTAGGTGGACCACTTCTGATGGCGGTCGTTCTGCAATTTCCCATGTGTTTGTATGAACTACAGAGGTTTTTGATCATTGTGGATGATTGTCTCCTTTCCCAGAATGTAATGTTTCCATTGACAACAGACTTGTACAATGGAATACATTTTCCTTCTCATAGGTGGGGTATTTCCAGACAATATCTGAGAGTGTCTCACTATGGTATGCCACTAGATGACCGTGTTGAGTGAGAACTGCGCCTACAACATAGCCAGATGCATTAGTTTCAATCTCGAACGATTGTTGCAGATCAGGCAAGGAGAGTACTGGAGCTGAGCACAAGCGATGCTTTAGATCATCGAATGTTCATTGTTGTTCCTTCCCCCAAATGAATTTTTCCCTGCCATCGCCCTTGGTCACTTGGTTGAAGGCCTATGCAATATGGGAGAATCCCAACACGAACCGTTGGTAGAAGTTGGCTAGTCCCAAGAAGCTCTGAAGCTCGATTAGTGTGGTCAGGGATGGCCAATCACGGAGGACTTGGATCTTAGCTGGATCAACATGTACCCTATGCTCATCAACAATGTAGCCCAATATTGGACCCTGTTCATGCTAAAGGAGCATTTTTCCAAGTTGTCATATAGCTTATGTTGTCGCAGAGTGCTCAAAACCTCTTGAATATGTCACATGTGATCCTCCCAAGTTCTTTTGAAAATGAGGATGTCATCCAAATATACCACCACAAAAGAGTTGGTGAAGGGTCTCAATACATCATCCATCAACCTCATGAAAGTGGTTGGTGCATTTGTTAAGCCAAAGGGCATGACCAACCATTCAAAGAGACCTTCTTTAGATTTGAAAGTTGTCTTCCAGACATCAATCGGTTCGATGGGAACCTGGTGGTAGCCATATTTTAGGTCAAATCTTGCAAAATAACTTTTCCCCCTTGAGTTGGCAAAGAAGGTCATCAATCCTAGGAATTGGGTACCGGTTCCTGACCGTGATTTTGTTTAATACTCTATAATCAATGCAGAGTCGCCAAGTCCCGTCCTTTTTCCGCACTAGTACAATCGGGCTTCAGCAAGGGGAGGAGTTGGGTCTGATGTGCCCCTTTTGAAGAATCTCTTGGATCTGACGCTTGATTTCGTCATTTTCCATTAGCAAGTGGCGATAATCTGGTCCATTAAGAAAAGGTGCATTGGGGGTGAGATCGATTGGATGCTTGACTTCGCAGTGCGTCGGTAACCCGGTGGGTGAGGAGAAGATTTCTTTGTACTCTTCCACGATCTCGTCCACTTGCTTCTACTGCAAAGAGAGGATCTATGTAGAGGCCACGGATGTGGCGGCGACCTTCTGCTTACTGTGAGCACGGATCACAAAGAAGACGAACTTCCCGATCTATGAAATGACCTTACTACATTGCTTCGCAGAAATAGCGATAGGTTGCGCTACCTATGGTATCATGAACAATTGTCTACCCAAAGTAATAATAACACTGCGGGGTCTAAACTCATACACAGCATGACGCTTCCACAAATATGGTTGTTCTAAAAGAACATCACAATCTTCAAGGGGAGCAATATCACACAATACCTCGTCTTTGAAAGGCTTGATGTCATAATGCAGACGACACTGTTGGTTGACACAAAGATCTCTTCCTTGGCGAAGCCAGCTGATGGTGTAGAGCTGCGGGTGTTGTGTCATCATCAGGTCCAATCACTTGACAACCTCTGCTGAGATCAGGTTCTTCTGACTGCCGTTATCGATAATGAAATGAAGCATAGCCCCCTTTACCCACATCTGTGACTCGAAAGAGCGTTCCCCTTCCTCTGGTTCTTCTGGTTTGCTCGGCTGGACTTTGGTGGTAGCGACAGTGGCACTGAATTCAACATCGATAATCTGCTTCACTCCTTCTGGATTTGATTCGGAGTCAGAATCAGCCTCAGACTCGGATGCCTTCAGCTCGGCCACAAGTGACTGCTTGGAGCGACATTCTTCAGTGTTGTGCTAAGGGATTTTATGATATCCACACCATTTTCCCATGTCCTTCATCTTTTCATTACCCTTCTTGTGTTGCGGCTTAGACTGGTTGTCTAGAGAGTGGCCATCTTTGCTATCTTCCTTGTCGTGTGGGTTGGGGTCGCCTTTTCCCTACTTTGACTGTGAGGAGTTTGCAGATGCAAACTCTCGCCTCTTCCGCTTAAATTTCTTCTTTGGTAGCATATCTATAAGCCATACCCAATGAGGCGATGTCCAAAAACTCCATTTCTATTTGAATGTATCTATGCAAACAACCACGGTATTTGAGCACTAGATGTTGCTTAGAGTCTTTGATACCCAATTTGGTGTGCAAGGTATGGAATGTTGAAATATTGTAACTGCAAAGAGTATTCTATTTATTATTGATGTATTATTCATTAGATCAATCCCCTTTTATGGATTGATCATGTTGGGCATTGTAAATGACCAAATCCACTTTTGTGGATTGTTCAAACCCTGATTGTAATAGCCAGAATAAGAAGTCGGCCCCCAGATTAATTTAAGGTGATTCTAACCACCCAGAATGAGAAGTTGACCCTGCCAGTGAAAAGACACCTCAGTTCAGCGCCTGCCAGAATGTATAAATAAGAGAGGCCAGCGCCTCATTTGTTCACTCACTCACTTGATCATTAGAGCGCAAGTTTGGAGATGCATTTGGAGAAGAAGGAAGAGAGAGAGAAAGGTGCATTGCTTGGAGAGGACTTTCTGTAGTGTTTGGTTTATTCTCTTGGCATTGTATTGGCTATCTATATTAAGGAAGTTTTTGCTGGGTTTTCTCCCCCATGAGGGTTTCCGAGGATAAATGATGTGTCTCTTGTGATTATGCATTTCTCAGTGATCCTATCTATGCTACGGTTATCTAGTGAATTGAAAAGAAACCTAATAATAGCTTAAACCTTAACATGGTATCGGAGCTAAGCTGAAAATAACATCTTTCACAAGAAGAAGAAAAACGTCATTGTTGTCGTACATGAAAATTAGGGATTTTTATTGAAGAAGTTTTTTAGCCTCAAAACCATCTAGAAAAGTGCGCCCTAAACCAAGGAATTCTTTGGCACCTTCAGCGCACCTTTTCATTGGGTAGATCTCCCGGAAAGTGAAACCCTAGTTTTCACAAAGTACCAGAAAATGAGAGTACCAAAAGTACCAGAAAACCAGAGTACTAGAAGTACCAGAAAACCAGAAGTACCAGAAAACCAGAAGTACCAGAAAAATAGAAGCACCAGGCCATAAATCCGTTGATCAAGTTTGATGGGGTAAAATTTGGATTTTCAGATATCTGAATGCACCAGCTTACTCGCCTTAGCTCAGCGTATCTATCCCCTGGATCATAATTTCAAAATTTGAAGTTTGAAAAATTAAGGTTTCCTCATAAAACCCTAAGTTGCAGTTGCAGTTACATTCTCAAAATTAGTTGCAATATCAGTTGAAGTATCAACCGTAGTACCAGTTGCAATCACCCTTGAAGTTTTTAAGAGTTGGTGATCATTACTTCTGCTACCAGATGGTGCCACTACCTGCAAATGTCATCAGAGGTATGTACTCACATATGTTTAAATGGTTAATCTTTAAAGGGTATTTTCAAGAGAAGGGATCTCTTGCCATAGATCCAGAAGGATCTCAAGATCCAACACATTCAGAGGAATAATGCAACTCGGGTTTGAATATTCTGATATGCATCTATTTGTTATGACATTATTTTGATCAGTGTTTCATGTTGAAGCTATGACAATCATACTAACCTTTGGTCAAAATTAAAGTCAAGGTATTAGATGGATTAAAGTTGAGATCATAGAGTTTACCCTTTAACCCAACCTTGTATCAAGATAGCATATTGTCTTAGTACAAGAAGACAGGTTGAAGAAAGCACTTGTCATCTTGAGTGAAGGAGACTTGGAAGAAAAACAAAACCCTCGTTCTTGAGGACACGGCTCCAAGTTCCAGGTTTGATTAATTTGATAAGATTCAAAGTTGCACTTGACAAGTTGATGACTACCCCTTTATAACTAGACACTATAGTTGAGATAACAGCCCTTGAAAAGTATTATACTTGGTAGCATGAAAGCATATTGAGATAAATGCTTAATGTAATCATTTGTCTGATACAACTAACATATCCTCTAGGAGAAACCTCTTGTGTTAGTTCCAGGTTTCCATGAAATAATGTTTGATCACAACACTATAGGAGTGTTGACCTCATTTCGTATTGTATTTCTTACTTTTGATCTTTGCTTCAGAGAGGTCACAAGTGATAGCTCTAAAGGAGTCACTGTGATTATTATTCGTGCTAATTGTTTTATTTACTATTATCAAAAGAGTATTATTCTTACTCGCTTCTTTGTTGACCTTGTTTCAAGTCACAGGTGATAACCCTAAGGAAGCTATAGTGAAGGTTGCAAAAGGAAACATATTAGATGAGATATGAAGCAGACTATGTACATGACCATATACACTCATGTACCAAAGAAGATGAAGAAAAAGATACCTTTTGAGATTCAGAGTATCTCATATAAAGATTGATTGTAAGGAGCAAAAGGCTCCAAAGATGACCAAACATTAGAACAAGAACTCACAATAGACTTGTTCAAATAAGAATGAAGCCACTTTGATAGGAAGGAGAATTCACTTGAAGTCGGACTCAGCTTTTCATATTTAGACTTGGTATTCAACACCAAGTATACCCTGTAAGAGACGATGAAGTCCTTGTAGACTCAAAAGAAATCAAGAGTAATCTCGATCTCAGAAAAAATCAGATGAAGAGACATCTCCCGGGACTGGGAGACAGATGACGTGAGAAGACTAGATCGTAGCTTCAGAAACTTCTAGGAGATATGAAATCTCCTGAGAAGATTCTCTTGTTTCAGTAACAAAGAAGAAAGCCACTCAGAAAGACTAGGATATGGATTCTTCCGTTAGACTAGAAGAGAAGTCAATATTGACTTCCAAGATTGATCTATACATATCAAGCATGTTGCATATGTACAAACCATGATGTGTGTCCAGAGGATTCTCCCAGCAAAAGGGAGAAGACTATGACGAAACACTTACCCCAGTTATTGAAGAAATAGTTCCAGTATTTATGAAGACAACCAGAACAACCATGACTCATATATAGTATGAGATGCAGGGGGAGCAATCTCCATATTTAAAATTGAGTGGTAGTTGGTACAATACATTAGTTGGGTCATGGAAACACGACTATGATAAAAGATAGCATTACCTCCATGAAATAAGAAGAGCTATCTTCAGTATCAGTTATTGAGCCACTCTCAGTTTCAGATGAAGTTGTTGTCGTGATGGAATAAGAGGAGTTACTCACAGATTTCAGCAGCCACAGTGAGGATGAAGCAATTATTCTTAGCCTTAGAGAAGGTGAAGGTGCAGAGTCTCAGTTCCAGAAGGAACAATTGCAGAAAGAGGAGAGGACATACTCTCAATCAGTGAGACAGATAGTGCTTTGTTGTAACACCCCTCCTGGTTATGGACAACTACTCTGACAACAGGTGCAAAAATTTTCTTTTTTTTTTCTTTTTTTTTTGTGTGCGCGCGTGTAGAAGTAACAACACCCTGGACTCTACGTCACCACTCGAACCAACAAGACACAACCACGAAGTTCAGCACAAGAAGACTGAAGACACACAACGAGTAACTGCAACCACAAACGACCATAGGCGTAAGGCGCACAAACTATCATTAAGATACACTTGGGGTTGCACAGTCAGAACACGGAGGGAAGAATCCATGGGGTTAGGGTTACTATTTCTGCACAAGAAGCAGGGCGTTTAGTCTTATGTCTTCTCGAAAGAAGATTAGACAGGCTCCTGGCCGACTGCTCAGGCAGGAACTAGTAATCCCTTCAGGTGTGTCGCAAGAGTGGAAACCCTGCCTTCAAAGGGCCCGAGACTCTTGATACGGCACTGGATTCTTGTAGCAGATGAACACACAGACAATATACTAAGGCTACTGAAGGTATCTACATCCCTCCCAACACAAGCAGACCACGCAAAGCCATACCACCAAGTACTACAAACTCAGGGACAATCATGACCTCTACGGGAGACGCAAGTCAGAAGGACTCCACATCGACCAACCACTATCGAGGCTCAATGACATTAATCATAGACCAATTACTCCCTTTGTGATCCATTGAGTGACGAGTTACCCACCCAGTCGTAAACAAGTCCATTAACTAATTGCAAATCCATGTTTACTGAATCCTAATGAATTTCCCTAACATCCCCATAACATGACCATATCAATGCCCCCTACATCGCATTACCAGTGCAATTAAAATATTGACGGCTTTACCTTTTGGTTGTTATAAATAACAGCTGAACTACCAAAGCCTATCCATAAATAACCATGTATTTACTTTAAAAACCGAACAATACTGCAAATTAAACTAAGAAGGGCMTCTCCTTGCAAACATTGTGAATAAATAAAATCAATGTTTAACATAATAGTTTAAGATCACATGCAACTATTACTAGGATCTCCATTCTATTCTTGGAAATTGTTGTCACCATTTAACAGAAGMAACCAATAAAGTTGAGAGATAAAATTATTTTTCTTTTAAATTGAATTTACATATATTGAGCTAATCACAATAGTAATCACCAGAATTAAGATATTGAAGGGTGCAATTCATTTTCCCTTGAATATCCATGCTTTAGTATGATATTATAAAAATAGTTCACCATATGCTAATTGTTTATGATCAATACTGGTTAATAATAGTAATCACTTAATGATTACCAGCTTCACACCTTAATTAATAAACACCTTGATACCACTCATACCAAGATGAGGATTATTGTCATGAAAACATATCATTTTCTAAAGAAAAAGGGGTAAAGGAATTGCATGATAAACACATAAAATAAAAACATCTCTCTTCTTTCACAAGACTAAAACTAAGAGTATTTATACAGGTATATTTTAAATGCCAAGTTAAAAACCATGCCTAGAAAGTGAGCATTGCAATACATTGAAAATCCATCTATGTTATAATCACTTCTTATATATCTAATTGTATGTTTGTATAATCTCAGGGAACATTTAGACTAGGACTAACATATACCATTCTTCTTATGATGCTATTATAGAAGTATCTTTTAATATGTAGACGTAGCATAATGCTACCAGTGCAGCTACCTAGCATTGTAGGGAATTACCTAGCATTGTAATCGGATTGTAGCAAAATGTCATGGCAATGCAAATTGAACTAATCTAAAGCTTTAATTCGGCACATTGTAATAAGTAGGATCGAGGTTTAACGCAATAATCTAAATCAAAGGAATACCTACTATAATCAAATTGTAGCGAATATTTCATAGCAAGTAAATGGATCTAATATAAAGGCTTTCCATTGCAAAATATTGGAAATGAAATAGTCGTGGGTTAACATAATAATTTAAATCCAAGGAACCCTATGGTAAATTGGTTGGCAGCCGAAATTTCTTTTATGGAAATTAGGTCCTTTATTTCCACTGGAATCCTAAATGTTTATTCACCTGATCATTAATTATGTTCACCATATTAAAAGTAGTTTTGTACCCTAACTAACAAAGACTGTTCAACCCAAATCATTGCCAATTTAAATCAGTGGGTGAGGAACGTAAATATTGAAAACGCAAGGGAGCCCTGGGGAGGAGAGCCCACGAGAGCCTCCACGTGGTCAGCGCAAATGGTTGCACTCCCCAAAACTGATAATTGAAAAAAATAAACACAACGAGCTGGGAAGTAAATGAAGGTCGTTGCCAGCATTACAAAAACTGATAAAAGGGTAATGGAAGGTTGCGATAATTAAATTGAACTGATAAGCGGCAATTAAATAACCAGACAGGGTTTCCATTCGTTTTATCCTGACCAGATCTTTTCCTTTATAAATGAACTAGTATTGCAATTATGTACAAAACTGAACGGGATAAAACTTTGGATAAGTTTGGTATCAAATGATTCGACGCATGGAATATATATACAGTACACAAATTTTAAATGCCAAATGATAATCACGAACCCCATTCTCCTTGGTTATCGAAACTTCCTTTATCTTATATGCTAGGTTTTTAAAAAAATATTTGTTTTATCCATGAATAAAATAACATCAACATGCTGGGCGAGTAGAGAATAAAAGCTTAGGGTGAAAAATTAATCGTTTCATTGCAGGCTTAAAGTACCGAGAATACGCCATCCAAGGGCACCCCAAAAAATGCTTATACACACGTTGTCTTATTCTTGTAAAAGAATAAGACTAATCCTATTCAACATTGATGCATTTGAAACATTGATGTTGTCTTATTCGTGTCTTATATACACGATGTCTTATATACAGCCACGTAGAACAGTTACTGGATTCAACCAAAATGGACAGGAAAAGGAGATTAACGGTGATACACGGTAAAGACGCTGTGAGGGCGCAGAGCTTAGATTTGATAGACGGAGCTTGACTTTGATACACAGAAGGACGCAGTAAGGACAATAAAGGGTAGATCACAATGGCAGGAAGTTTGTAAAACGTATGACAATAAAAATTTTATAACATGATCTGCCCACAGTCGCTGTCAACGCCCACAGTAAAAAGAGAAAACGCCCAGTGAAAAAGGGAGAAAAACCCACCGAGAAGAAAACGCCCAATACCAATTTAAACGCCCAGTTTATCAAAGAAAACCCTACAACAGAAAAAAAACGCCCCTGTGTGTAAAAGAAAACGCCCAAGGTATCAGCAGAAAACCCATGGAGAAGGACAAACGCCCAATACAAATAGCAACGCCCAAGGTACAAATGAAATCGTCTAAGGTAAAAGGAAAGGCAAATCTACTGCAGAAAACGCGCCCAGGTGTATGTAAAATACAACGCATATGGAAGACAATGCAAAACGAACAGCTGGACCATAAACCATGAGAACGAAATAGCCATAACCACGGAAACTACTAATCACACAGTAACCATGAAAACTACAGTTTATAGACACACACAGTAAGACAGAAACGCCCAGAGATTTACATACATGTATCCTTAACGCTTGCAGCAAATTATTCTTGTGCTCCTGCAGCTCCTGCTCCTGCTTGTCGACCGTAGCGGACTCACCGGTACCTCCCAGCCAAACGCTAGGGGTACTCTCCTTCCCCCTTATCCCCCCGAGCCGCAAAGGGGCCACACACAACCCAGAAGATAGCCTAGCTTCTCAGCTCGCCTCCAAGGCTGAGCTACCACTCAAGTCTGCTGAGAATCCCCAACTCCTACAAGAA
>JZKD02S0502741.1:286398-297409 GCA_000966675.3 Picea glauca | reverse complement strand
CATATATGGTATTTGGCCTTCTCGCACCTGCACAACAAACATGTTAGTAAAGTCACATAAAGGGAAGTTTTGAAGAAGGCAAAATATTACAACGAGTGCAAAGGAACCTAGTTCTACAATACTACATGCATTTGTTGATTATTGTTAAACCTTAGCTAACAAGGAAATGGCTATAAAAAATTGTTAAATTACATTTTTTATATATGCATATGGTGAAAATTTTGGTGGCACATCTTGGAAAGGAGGTAATGCAATGGTTATGCATTGGTAAATGTAATCCGTAGCTGATATACATGTTTTAATAACATTGGTGTCTCATGGAAGTAATGGTTTTGCAATTTCTTTGGTGATTATGCTATGGTTTGGGTGATGTTGATCACGCTATTAGTGATTATATTATACATGATCGTTTAGATTGCATAGTGTTTAAGAGATTTATTTGAGTTATATTGGGAATATAAACATGGGTGACGCATTTGGAAAAGTAACAATCTAAATGGTTGAATTGTTATACAGAACTCAGATTATGCTATGGTTTAAATATGTTGATATTCTCGATGCATTGGTTGATTAATGGTGGTAATGGGGGGCTCATTGGAGTGTACTATGGAGTAAATGATACATGGGTGGAGGCGATATGCATTTATTTCACGTCACCTTTACCCTTCTCGTTGGCCTCCACTCTAGTCAGACTATTGTTTGATCTTGTTGTTGTGTTCACACTCCGGATTTTTGGCAGGGTGAAACTGCTCGGCCACCTCCCGTCTTAAGGATTTTGACTAATAGGTATGTCTCTTTTGGCCATTCTTGACTTCACTCTGGTTATGAAATATTTTTGGCTCAGTTGTGTGGGTTTGTGTTGTCTTGAGTGCTACAACTGTGTGAAATTTTGGTTTTAAATGGAAATGGATGGTTCTACCATAATGGTTTTAAGTTCATAGAAGTTTTTAGTCTTCCTGTGTGATAGTTGTTTGTTGCCACTGTGTTTTGGTTGAAGGGTGTTGTTTAAATCATGGATGGAATGTTGCCTTCACGATTCTTGGGTTTAACTAGAGCCATGTCTTCCTATTTCAACCTTGTCAAGGAACTGCCTCTCGTTCACAAGTGAACCATAATTCTCCTTGTGTGTACACCTTTGGTCTCGAAGTTTCACTACAGTTAGTTATATTCCTCCTATGAAGGCTACCATGCAAACCCTTAACCCTCTAGACTAGAGTTGCATAGGGAGACTATCAAGCCTGTTAAGTTTTTCCCAATTTTTGTGGTCTATTACTTCGAATGAGGGCTCACCCATTGGTCATATAAAATTCATGTTGGTATGGTGTTCGTCACTGCCTCTGTTATAATAGCATGAACCTTACATTTCCACTGCACTTCTAAATTCCACAGTCACCCTCCTAATGTCAAAAAACTCAGTTGTTTTTAATGGAACGAACTCTTCTCGTTTCGATTGGATGTGTGGGTATACACATCTACCTCGGCTTGTTCGGTCGATTGATTTTATTTTTTTACCACGGTGGTGAATTGTTGGTGAATGTACAGTCGTTAGTTTTTCATTTATGGTGATTTGGTCAATGGCTGACATTGGTCACAAATGCTTAGGTTTTCTCACACAGGTCACATTTGCGTATGGTATATTTCAAATGAAATATGAGGTATGATAACTATGGGTTCCCTGGGGCCGAACGATAATCAAACTGGATAACTTTAGAAGGCATATCCATGACATCCTTGTGTTGTTGGTTGAATAACCTTGAGTACGCACGGCTTAATTGAATCACAGTGTGACTTAAACGAACCAACCACTTATTAATGAGCACAGTTTCAATATGATATGTTGAGTTATTGTCATGACTGTGTGTTTGTTGTGATAAGTGGAAATGTCACATTGTGGAGTTTGGTTAGTTGTGTTATGTGTGTAGTATGGATAGTTTGTTTTTATACTCAACGATACCCTCAGAGTTTTAAGCATGTTATTTATTGCAATTGACCAATGTTGATGACAGTCACATTGGATATTTAGCTCAATTTTTAAGTCGCATTGAGTTGTTTTGTTTACAATGGTATGGTTATGTTGCCTTGGAAATTTACTCCTGCATAGCCTGTGTCTAAATGGTGGTTGTTGGTTGTATAGTCAATTGTCGTTTCAGGCGTGGCATGTGAAGTTTTGATTATTTTGATCTTTCTACTTCATATATACATAGTAACGAATATCATTACATATCTTGATTGGCTCTATTACATAAATAGTGGATTCATTATTATTTTGTGGATTGGGGAAATGTATGGTAGTGGTGGATGTTATTGATTACGGATTGGAAATGAGTGTTGTTGTTGACTGTTATAAAATGCAGAATGTGTGAATAAAGAGAACAAAACCTCTTACAAATTGTTNCAATACTACATGCATTTGTTGATTATTGTTAAACCTTAGCTAACAAGGAAATGGCTATAAAAAATTGTTAAATTACATTTTTTATATATGCATATGGTGAAAATTTTGGTGGCACATCTTGGAAAGGAGGTAATGCAATGGTTATGCATTGGTAAATGTAATCCGTAGCTGATATACATGTTTTAATAACATTGGTGTCTCATGGAAGTAATGGTTTTGCAATTTCTTTGGTGATTATGCTATGGTTTGGGTGATGTTGATCACGCTATTAGTGATTATATTATACATGATCGTTTAGATTGCATAGTGTTTAAGAGATTTATTTGAGTTATATTGGGAATATAAACATGGGTGACGCATTTGGAAAAGTAACAATCTAAATGGTTGAATTGTTATACAGAACTCAGATTATGCTATGGTTTAAATATGTTGATATTCTCGATGCATTGGTTGATTAATGGTGGTAATGGGGGGCTCATTGGAGTGTACTATGGAGTAAATGATACATGGGTGGAGGCGATATGCATTTATTTCACGTCACCTTTACCCTTCTCGTTGGCCTCCACTCTAGTCAGACTATTGTTTGATCTTGTTGTTGTGTTCACACTCCGGATTTTTGGCAGGGTGAAACTGCTCGGCCACCTCCCGTCTTAAGGATTTTGACTAATAGGTATGTCTCTTTTGGCCATTCTTGACTTCACTCTGGTTATGAAATATTTTTGGCTCAGTTGTGTGGGTTTGTGTTGTCTTGAGTGCTACAACTGTGTGAAATTTTGGTTTTAAATGGAAATGGATGGTTCTACCATAATGGTTTTAAGTTCATAGAAGTTTTTAGTCTTCCTGTGTGATAGTTGTTTGTTGCCACTGTGTTTTGGTTGAAGGGTGTTGTTTAAATCATGGATGGAATGTTGCCTTCACGATTCTTGGGTTTAACTAGAGCCATGTCTTCCTATTTCAACCTTGTCAAGGAACTGCCTCTCGTTCACAAGTGAACCATAATTCTCCTTGTGTGTACACCTTTGGTCTCGAAGTTTCACTACAGTTAGTTATATTCCTCCTATGAAGGCTACCATGCAAACCCTTAACCCTCTAGACTAGAGTTGCATAGGGAGACTATCAAGCCTGTTAAGTTTTTCCCAATTTTTGTGGTCTATTACTTCAAATGAGGGCTCACCCATTGGTCGTATAAAATTCATGTTGGTATGGTGTTCGTCACTGCCTCTGTTATAATAGCATGAACCTTACATTTCCACTGCACTTCTAAATTCCACAGTCACCCGCCTAATGTCAAAAAACTCAGTTGTTTTTAATGGAACGAACTCTTCTCGTTTCGATTGGATGTGTGGGTATACACATCTACCTCGGCTTGTTCGTTCGATTGATTTTATTTTTTTACCACGGTGGTGAATTGTTGGTGGATGTACAGTCGTTAGTTTTTCATTTATGGTGATTTGGTCAATGGCTGACATTGGTCACGAATGCTTAGGTTTTCTCACACAGGTCACATTTGCGTATGGTATTTTTCAAATGAAATATGAGGTATGATAACTATGGGTTCCCTGGGGCCGAACGATAATCAAATTGGATAACTTTAGAAGGCATATCCATGACATCCTTGTGTTGTTGGTTGAATAACCTTGAGTACGCACGGATTAATTGAATCACAGTGTGACTTAAACGAACCAACCACTTATTAATGAGCACAGTTTCAATACGATATGTTGAGTTATTGTCATGACTGTGTGTTTGTTGTGATAAGTGGAAATGTCACATTGTGGAGTTTGGTTAGTTGTGCTATGTGTGTAGTATGGATAGTTTGTTTTTATACTCAACGATACCCTCAGAGTTTTAAGCATGTTATTTATTGCAATTGACCAATGTTGATGACAGTCACATTGGATATTTAGCTCAATTTTTAAGTCGCATTGAGTTGTTTTGTTTACAATGGTATGGTTATGTTGCCTTGGAAATTTACTCCTGCATAGCCTGTGTCTAAATGGTGGTTGTTGGTTGTATAGTCAATTGTCATTTCAGGCGTGGCATGTGAAGTTTTGATTATTTTGATCTTTCTACTTCATATATACATAGTAACGAATATCATTACATATCTTGATTGGCTCTATTACAGAAATAGTGGATTCATTATTATTTTGTGGATTGGGTAAATGTATGGTAGTGGTGGATGTTATTGATTACGGATTGGAAATGAGTGTTGTTGTTGACTGTTATAAAATGCAGAATGTGTGAATAAAGAGAACAAAACCTCTTACAAATTGTTTGAATTACTTATGTTTTGTAATGGCACCGTGTTGGATATTAATGGACAGTGAAATTAGGCAAATACACAAGAATTATGACTCAGTCATCTGATTGTTGGTTGATGCATATTTTTCTTCTTGCAAAATATGTTATGGATTTCTTGATTAATCTCATGAAAAATAAACATTTTTTCCCCTCTCATTATCTCATTTTCCGCTAATTAAAACCCCCTCATATATCCCATATTCATTTTGTTCACTCCATGTTTTGATATTGATTACAACCAAGATAATTTATGTGTTAAATGGATGAAGTGGCAGTATCTTGAGTGGATTGCAGTAAGGTTTATTGGGTGATTCACAGTTGATTGTTGTTGTCATTGAGCAGTGACCATTTCTTCTCCCTGTTCATTATATCATATTTTCTCTCAATACAAACCCCTCACGTATCCCACAACATTGTTTCACGCCCCCTACTCATTGATTAACGTTAGAATAATTTGTATGGATTGGATTGCATGAGCCTGATACATTCTGAGCTAAATATATTTCATCTTTTTATGGTTATTTAAAATACTATTTTATAATCGTTAACATATGCAGGATGAGTTTTTTCAGTCAGGCAAGCCATGGCCGAGAAAACTGAGGTAGAGGTAAATGGAACCGAAGCCCAAGAAGGCCCATGTTCTCTATACATTTTGATGTTGATTTATAAGAGCTTGGCCAATTGTTTCATGCTGGATTATTTAATTTGATTGGGTAGAAAATAGTCCAACATAGGCCTGAAAGGCCTCCTTTCCAAGCCCCTCAAGCCCCCGGCATCCATGTGCCTCCTCATGTCTCTGTATAGCTTGAAGTCCCTGAAAATGATGGGTGGCAGGAGATTTTTCACCTAGCAGTCTCCCAACACTATGGCTGGACCAACTTGACTTTGCCTGCTCCTCCACCTTTGAACCCCATTGTCCAAGCTGCCCCTAACCACTCGCCAGTGAAATCCTCCCATGCCTGCAAGATATTGAGGACTAAATCCCACCATGCATTTGATAAACGAAAATATATTTTTGCCCCTTCCTCTCCCTTCGATCACTCTGACAAATTCGTTTCTTCACGAATGCATTTGAGGGTCGATTGTCCCCATGTGATCAATGAGACAAATCCTAAAAGTTCTTTCCAGCCCAAGGAAAATTCAAGAAAATCAAGAGGTGATAGAAGCAACCAAGGAAGGGTTGCATCACAGACTGGAAAATATGGTTTTTGATTTTTATGTTATTTCTTGTTTTATGACGGTGGACTTCATGGATTTTAGACATGTTTTATTTTGGATATATGAGTAGTATTTTGAAATATTTTTGAATTTCATGAGCTAAAATTGCCAAAAGTAAATGTGTTTGAGGGGAGGCACAAGAGATGTGATTTCTTAACTAATGGATTATATGATAATGGTTATGATTGTTATGAACTAAAGGGAGTCACAAGGGGTCCCACCAACTAGTTATTATTTATTTATGACCATATCATGATTATTACTCCCCCCCCAAAAAAATAAAGTTAGTTGAGTCTTTAGTTAGCTTAACTAATAAGTTGGTTCAACTACTTCAACCAATTCTAATTTGTTAAAATAAGAAATAAGGGGAGGAACAAGAGGAGGATAGAAGCAGAAGCATGCTAAGGTTTTCTCTTTGAGTTTGTGTTGAGATAATTCAGTTTTCATTCATTCATATATTCATCATAGCCTAATTATNAAATGTATGGTAGTGGTGGATGTTATTGATTACGGATTGGAAATGAGTGTTGTTGTTGACTGTTATAAAATGCAGAATGTGTGAATAAAGAGAACAAAACCTCTTACAAATTGTTTGAATTACTTATGTTTTGTAATGGCACCGTGTTGGATATTAATGGACAGTGAAATTAGGCAAATACACAAGAATTATGACTCAGTCATCTGATTGTTGGTTGATGCATATTTTTCTTCTTGCAAAATATGTTATGGATTTCTTGATTAATCTCATGAAAAATAAACATTTTTTCCCCTCTCATTATCTCATTTTCCGCTAATTAAAACCCCCTCATATATCCCATATTCATTTTGTTCACTCCATGTTTTGATATTGATTACAACCAAGATAATTTATGTGTTAAATGGATGAAGTGGCAGTATCTTGAGTGGATTGCAGTAAGGTTTATTGGGTGATTCACAGTTGATTGTTGTTGTCATTGAGCAGTGACCATTTCTTCTCCCTGTTCATTATATCATATTTTCTCTCAATACAAACCCCTCACGTATCCCACAACATTGTTTCACGCCCCCTACTCATTGATTAACGTTAGAATAATTTGTATGGATTGGATTGCATGAGCCTGATACATTCTGAGCTAAATATATTTCATCTTTTTATGGTTATTTAAAATACTATTTTATAATCGTTAACATATGCAGGATGAGTTTTTTCAGTCAGGCAAGCCATGGCCGAGAAAACTGAGGTAGAGGTAAATGGAACCGAAGCCCAAGAAGGCCCATGTTCTCTATACATTTTGATGTTGATTTATAAGAGCTTGGCCAATTGTTTCATGCTGGATTATTTAATTTGATTGGGCAGAAAATAGTCCAACATAGGCCTGAAAGGCCTCCTTTCCAAGCCCCTCAAGCCCCCAGCATCCCTGTGCCTCCTCATGTCTCTGTATAGCTTGAAGTCCCTGAAAATTATGGGTGGCAAGAGATTTTTCACCCAGCAGTCTCCCAACACTATGGCTGGACCAACTTGACTTTGCTTGCTCCTCCACCTTTGAACCCCATTGTCCAAGCTGCCCCTAACCACTCGCCGGTGAAATCCTCCCATGCCTGCAAGAGATTGAGGACTAAATCCCACCATGCATTTGATAAACGAAAATATATTTTTGCCCCTTCCTCTCCCTTCGATCACTCTGACAAATTCGTTTCTTCACGAATGCATTTGAGGGACGATTGTCCCCATGTGATCAATGAGACAAATCCTAAAAGGTCTTCCCAGCCCAAGGAAAATTCAAGAAAATCAAGAGGTGATAGCAGCAACCAAGGAAGGGTTGCATCACAGACTGGAAAATATGGTTTTTGATTTTTATGTTATTTCTTGTTTTATGACGGTGGACTTCATGGATTTTAGACATGTTTTATTTTGGATATATGAGTAGTATTTTGAAATATTTTTGAATTTCATGAGCTAAAATTGCCAAAAGTAAATGTGTTTGAGGGGAGGCACAAGAGATGTGATTTCTTAACTAATGGATTATATGATAATGGTTATGATTGTTATGAACTAAAGGGAGTCACAAGGGGTCCCACCAACTAGTTATTATTTATTTATGACCATATCATGATTATTACTCCCCCCCCAAAAAAATAAAGTTAGTTGAGTCTTTAGTTAGCTTAACTAATAAGTTGGTTCAACTACTTCAACCAATTCTAATTTGTTAAAATAAGAAATAAGGGGAGGAACAAGAGGAGGATAGAAGCAGAAGCATGCTAAGGTTTTCTCTTTGAGTTTGTGTTGAGATAATTCAGTTTTCATTCATTCATATATTCATCATAGCCTAATTATTTTTTATGATAGAAAGGTCTTATTGTAGACAACAATATTCAGGGCTAAATCAAATCATTCAGACACTTGTTCTTCAGAGGTGTTGATCTATCTTTGATAGTTTGTATAGACTTGTCTGTTTGTGAATTAGTTTTCATGACTGACAAAGGCTATTGTGCAGAGTCGAGTGGGCAGAAATTTGTGGCAAGTTGATCCATCTTTTAGAGTTTCGTTTTGGTTTTCTATCAGAGTTCCTTTTGTATGTTCCATCGGGGATGTCTAATTTTGACTTTGGTCCAAGATTTATGTATGAGATTCTGTAAAGAAGATGAATCTTTGGTGAATTAGAATGAAATAAAGGATTGCTTCGTGTCTCAATTTTCTTGATTATCATATTGGTGTCTTTACTTTTGTTCTTACATTCATTTCAACAACTAATATGTTCAGAAAAATACATAAAAAGTGAATTTCCAGCAAGCCTTTTGTTGATAAAAGACTATCCTAAGCACTTGTAATTAATACTTGTGAGTTGGGATATATAATTTTGTTGGCTATAAATATAAGGTGATATTCCTGTATACTTTACTTTAGCCAAGTAAGTCTGAAAATGCTTGAGCAAGATCAATTCATATATTTTCCTCAACAATCTCGTGCCATCATATCTTTTTCATACTTATTCTCTTTTGGTACTCCATCACGGTTTGCATTGATCTAGTACTCCATCATGCTCTGCATTGATTCGGTACTCAACCCTCAATCCTCTATCCATGCCTCATATGCCTTAAGAATCATTTTAAGCCAGCATGGGGGTCGACAGGCATGAGACTGTATTCCAATTATACAGAGAAACACCAAAATATCAAGCTTGCAGGGAAAAATATGAACAGGATGGATGGGCCCCTTTTTTGGAGAATTTTAAAGGCTATCATGAAGGAGTCTCTCTTTCTTTTGCACAGACATATGATGGAGAAAGTTTTTAGTTTGGAGATATGAAGTTAATGATTCCAGAGGACACCATAGCAGAGGCTACATGCCTCCCTTCGTCTGGAGAAAAATAATTCAAGAGGGTGATCGTTGACATGAAGCTTTGTCAAAACTTTCTTAGGCCAGAACATAAAGATCCTGATTGGAATAAGGGAATTTCTCGAAGCTACATCAAAGAGGAATATTGGACGATGCTCATTAGTTTGCAAATATTTCTCACCCGCAAAGGGAGGTATGCAGTAACCTTCCTATACCGTTTGAAACTTTTATCACATTTTGAAGGAGGGCCACAAATTGATTTTTCTCAATTCCTGTGGATGAGTTTAAATAAAATGGTGAGAGGAGTGAAATCAACTTCCAAGAAACCTCAGAATAGCCTCCATCACCATGGCCTAATGAAACTTTTGGTTGTGCATTCCTTGAGGACACAAGGTAGTAGTTGGAAGCAACTACTCCAACATAATTTTTCTCAGGAAGGAATTTCCAAATCTACAGAGGAACAGGAAGAAAAAATACACAGTGAGGGGTCCAACAGAAAGGCAAAGAAAGACAAAGGGAATAAATTAGGGGGTGAATAAGCCACTATTACACCCAAATCATCCCATCCTATTTAGGGATTGGAGAAAGAAAAGTTTGATGTAAGGGATCCTACTACATCCAGAAAGAAGAGAGCCTCCCAATCTCATAAAATAAGTCGAACCTTGCCTCCAAAAGCTAAAATACAGAAGAGGAAGGACTCTGAGCGAGGTGAGTGATCATATAGTGCTCCTGAAGAAACCATTGAGTTATCACTGAAGCCAGCTAGAAAATTGGAAAAGACCCATGACCTCAACATTCAGAGAAAGAAAAAGGGTCAAAATGAGGGTGTTTTAGCAAAACGAATTCTAGAAGGGCCCACCACATCTAAGAAGGAGAATCCTACCCAGTCTAAAGTAACTATTCCAGCCATGAGTCCTAAATATCAACTACCACAGAGTAAGAAGCGAAAGAGGAAGAAGACAGATCAACGGGAAGTTTCACATGATGTCCCTGAGGCAACTGTTGAGCTCCCTCAAGAATTGGTTAAGGTGTCAAAAAAGACCTTTGAAGCAGTTATTGTGTCTCCTCAAGAACTGGTTAGTGAGTTAGAAGTAACTCCTAAAATGACAAGTGGAAGCAAAGGGGAACTGAAAACGAAGACGACTCGAAAGAAACAAATTTCAGAACCTAGACCTCAATCTTCCAGAGTGGAAATAGGGAATGATCAACAAGGGCAGACTCCAGAACCCACACTTCGGTCCTCCAAGATAAAAATCAAATTGCAACAATAGAAACAAGTGTCCAGGCCTATAACTTCAATTAATATGAAGAAGAGGAAGTTGTTTGAGGAGACTTCCGCCCCTATCAACAAATTTGAGGAAGTCTCACTTCCTAGACGAAGGACCACCGGAAGCATGACCAAGAAGACAACAGTTCCACATGTGCCTTCTCTTCAAAAATAACCCATTGATATTCTGAATGATCTAAAAAAAAAAGTGGCTATAGAGCTATGATTAGTGAAACTGAGGGGTTGGTGACAGAAACCTTGAGGGGTCTGAGAAAGGAAAAGGAAACCCGAGAGGAGGTGATTGAGAAAATAGCCACATCTGGTCCTGACAAATCTTTGAGAAAAGAACAATTGATAGTGAATATTGGGAAGTTGAAACAAGAAGTTGCAGAGTACCAAGTATTGGATAAGCACATTAAGGCATAGAATGCACAATTAAAATAACATAATTCAAGGTTACATGATGCACAAGAAGAGGTCTCTGCTAAACTCAATAAAGTCTTACAACTGA
>JZKD02S0502741.1:274115-286388 GCA_000966675.3 Picea glauca | reverse complement strand
TCATGAGAATAACAAGAGAAAAAAAAATCGCAAATTGACATTGTCTCAGGGTGAGTACACAGAGAAGGTGTTGGAGAAGTTTAGAATGCAGAATGCAAAACCGGTTAGTACACCTTTGGCCTGTTAATGTTTATGCCATTATTATAGTTCTTTTCATTTCAATAGATAAGAGCATCATAAGAACAAGATCACTGAGAAATACACATTCACAAGATACAACATTTATCCTGGGAAACCCTCTAGGGGAAGAAAACCCAGTAAAAACTTCCTTATCATAAATTGCTAATACAATGTTCAAGAGATAACTCAAACCAATAATGATAGTCCTCTCCAAAATATGGGCCACTCTTCTCCTTCTCTTTCACTGGTAAGTTGTAGCTTGCCTCTTAAAAATGAGCAAGTGTGTTGTGTGATAAAGCGAGGAACTAGCCTCTCTATATATACTAGACTGGCACGTGTGAAGGGTTTTCACTGGCAGGGCCGACCTCTCACTCTAGGTGGGTAAACCCACCTTTAATTTAATTCTGGGTCTCAATAATANTGAGATTCCCTTTTGAAGTAGGGTTTCTTCCTTCCTCCTTTTGTATGAGTAGCTAGGGCTTGATCATCATCCCTTGCTAGTAGTGATTCACGGTTGGCTACCCTTGTCTCTTCTTCAATGCATTCTTCCCATAGGCTCTCAAACTGTAGTTTCTCCTTTCTGGCACATACCGACTGGATGAAAGCATCCCAAGGTCTTGTGAGACCATTTAGGGCAGTTATTACGAATTCGTCTTCATCGATGGTGTCTCCAATCTCTTTTAACTATTCTTTAATTTCTGAGATTCAAGAGAAATATTCTTGAATAATTTCTCCTTTCTACATCTTGGTATTCTTCAATTGAGATCTTAGATTCATCTTTCGGTTGATGTTCTTTCCTTCATATAGTTTTCTTAGAGAGTCAAACATCTCCTTCAGATTTTTCTTGGATGATACATACGGGATTAGGTGGTCTTTGATTGAATCTGCAATGATTCTTTGAGCCTTGATTGAGTCCTTCTGATGCTTTGCTTTCTCTACGACATTTTCAGGTTCCTCCACTTCTTCTTTGATAAATTTTGCTAGGTCATTCTTTGCAAGGATCAGACCGATCCTATACTTCCAGGCACGGAAGTTGCCTATGCCTTCTAGTTTCTCAACAAGCTTTGTGTTTGCAGACATCTTGTACTTGAGGCTACGAAAATGACCAAAAAATGAAAATGCTTAAAATCAAATTTTGACTTTACCAGGAGGTGCGCTTGGTTGAGGTGAGTAGACTGGTGTACTTGGATCTGACAAAATCCAATTTTTACCCCTTCAAATTTGATTTGTAGATTTCTGGATTGGTGCTTCTGGTACTTCTGGTACTGGTTTTATGGTACTTCTGGTACTTTTGTGAAACTGGGGTTTCACTTTGCGGAAGATCCAACCACTGAAAATGTGCGCTCTAAGTGCCAAAATGATCCTTGGGGGAGGGCGCAGCTTTCTAGGTGGTTTTAGNGGTCTTCAAGAATGAATATGAAGATGAGAAATTTTCCAGGTCCAAGAAGGTTCAGAGTCCAACATATACAACAACGATGGAGTTGTTGAGATCAGTCTCCAAGTGGGAGATTGTTAGTTGTGGAGCCTGATTATCTTCCTTATTCAGAGGTCCTTGCGTTCAACCATGTTTATACCCCATGAAGTATTTACACCCCAGAAGTATGTACACTCTTCCACGTGGGGGAGTGCCTTGTAAATGTATATTGTAATTTCATTGTAAATCTAGACCGTTCATTATAAGGTCACAGATCTAACGGTAGAGATTATGTTAGGGTTTTTTGCCCTAGAAGGCAATCCTCTTTTACGAGGGAAATGTATTGCAGCTATGGTTGATGGTGAATATTGTATTTTGAGATAGGAGACTGTGAGAGAAAGAAGAGGAAGTTACATTGGGTTTGCTGTAGGTTGTATCCCTTCATATGCTAGATAATAATAAAAGAAGGACCTGGCAATTTCTCTGGTGGACGTAGCCCACACTCGGTGAACCACATAAATCTATGTCTCTATTGTATTGTGTATCTTATTTGTTTTGTTTCCGCATTTGTTTTATTTTATTGCTCCACGGTCCTATTTTTCTAACAGCGCTGAAGAAGAAGGATGGGCTTTGCAGGGCCAGGTTTAAGTCGATATGGCTCTTGGTACTCCATGTTGAGGACCTGTGGGCCTCGAGACATAATATCCTTAGTTATATTTAGGCTAGGGGATAATAGGCCTCCAAAGGCCTCTTGTCATCCATCCAAGCCTCTTCAAACCCTTCTCCTTCAAAACATGCCATGTGTCAATGAGAAATACCTCCATCACCACCAAACTGTATCCCTAGGTGGTGTCAAGCCTCAAGAAGTGATGTTTTTCCCCTCCTAAGAAAATTGTTTGGCATGTGAGGGCTAGGTCATGTCTTCCAAGGTGTCTTCTAGGCCTCCAAAGGCAAGTCATCATGATCTGACATGTGGGCCCTTGGCATCCAACATGTGGGATTCAAGCCCCATGGAAACCCAAGCTAGGCTTGATCCTCCAAAACTGTCCACCAAACAAGGTCTTGCAAAACAAATAGGAACACTCTCCATGTTGATGTTATGGTAGTTGCGGGAGGTATTGACCTCCACGTGTAACCTTTGACGAGATTAGAATATTTCGGGAAGCTAGAGAAACCCTAACGGGTGAATAAGAAACCTAGAAGACAAGTCGACTCAATAGAATAATTTATATTAAGTTATTAACCTCCAGGAAAGAGAAGTTGGCTTAGTTAGTTGACTTGGAGCACTATAAATAGAGGGTGCTTGAAGCTCATTTGGACTCACTCACTCACAATCTCATAAGGACTACTGGTGTGCATGGCAGGAGGAGAACTACAACTGTTGCAGTTGTGACTTGGTCTTTGGCTTATGGTTTGGTTTCTCTGCTTGGTGCGCTAGCTTTGGAAAGATTTACGCTACCTTGGTCAACTATTAGTTCTAGTGATTTCTTCTAGAATTATTCTATCTGTCAAGGTTAAGGTTCTTGAGGGTGGCCTTGTGCCTATGGTTGGGTGACAATATAGTGATATTATCTATGGTGAAAATGAGCACACCTATTATTTTAATAGGTTATGGGCCCACACTATCTTCGGATAGTCTAACTATTGGAAGATAGATTGGGAGGTTATTTACTCGTTGCAGTTGTAGTTGCAGTCAAAGTTTTGCTGCAACAATGAAACCCTAACCCTCTTGTTGAGGCACCTTAAATGAAGCGCTTGAACTAATTCTTGGATATTCTAGTGCACCTTAGCCTAGTGCACCACCTAGTACTCTCAATTGGCCAAGGCATCAAGGTTGAGTTTTTGGTCAAAGTCAAAGGTTGACCAAGTCAAAGTCAAATTCAACGCAACCATGAATTACTCTATGAAGTCAAAAAACAAGTTAGAAGGGGATTCAAACTTCAGAGCATGGAAGACAAGGATTGACCTCATCCTTGCCAAGAATAAAGTCTTGGATATCGTGAAAGGAAAGATCATGGAACCACAGTTTGAATAGGAAAAGTGAAGGAACCTCAAAATGTTGCAGCAATGGAGAAGTTCAAGGATAATGACATCAACGCTATGAGTATCATTTTGGACTCTATAAAAGATCACTTGATACCCTACATATGTCACCTTGACTCATCCAAGAATATGTGTGATGCCTTAACTAGCCTTTTCTCAGTCAGAAATATTTTACAAGTGTTGAGTTTGAAGAATGAACTTCGTGACACAAATGTTGAATTTTAATGCTTAGCTCAAACACATGTAGTTGGTTTTCAATTTATCATGAACTTGAACCATAAACAATGAAAAAATACAATATACAATAACTGCAGTAACCAAGATCACAAGAAGAATAACCATGCATAAGAAAACAAAAAGTTATCCTGGGAAAACTCTTCTCAATCAAGGGAAAAACCTAGCAATCCTTTGCTACAGAGTCAAGGGAAGATCACCCTTTGACCAAAAACCCTAGTACACACAAGAGGGTGCTCTATTACCAAGAAAGATAGAGCCTAAGAGAAGTGCACACTTCAGCCCTACAAGTAGGCGTTGAGATAATGAAACAATGAAGAGTGAGTGAGTGATCCACAATGGGGATCTAACTCTTATTTATACATGACCTAGCACATCAAAGGGATGTGTCTATTGGCATAATAGGGACGAATTCTATAACTCAAAAATATAATTAATCTTTACACAATATTAATTATCTTTACATGGAGGGGCCGACTTGTACCCTTTGCAATACAAATTAGGGTTTTACCAAAGTCTTACTCTTTGAAAATATAGCAAGGGATATCACACATCCTCTAGTTCTCTACCACTAGGGACATGTCCACCTTTTCTCGACCATATGGAAATCACTCTCAATACATAAACTTAAATAAGTCCATAGTAGTACTATCTGGAGAGCCATCTCAAGTCGACTCAACTAAGCCCATAGGAGTCCGACAGGAGACCATCTAAAGTTGTCTCAACTCAATCCATAGGAGCACAACAAGAGACCACAAATGTCATCTCAACTTAGTCCAGAGGAGTATGACTCACCCATCACATGGGCGTTCTCACAGATTGTCTCAACTCAGTCTAGAGGAGAATGACCCGAATAATGTCTCATGAAGTTGCAATTATCAACAACAAAGATGACCAAGGATGACACTATAGATTCATACTTTGCGAGGATTTCTCAGTTGAGAGATCAACTACAAGCTATTGAAGAAGTTATTCCAAAAAAGGAAGTTGTGAATATAACACTCAATGGTCTTTCTAGATTATGGGATGCATTTACTGCAAGCATGAATACAAGGAAGGAGTTTCCAACGCTAGAAGAACTTTGGACTTGTTGTGTACAAGAAGAGACAAGGTTGAACTCTAAGGGAAAGCCTCAAAAGGAAGAATATTCTCAAGCCTTTGCAACAAAGTTCAGGAGACATGGAGGTAAGAAAATATTTGATTCAAGGAAGAAATCCAAAAGAGATATGTCAAAAGAAAAATGTTTTGAATGCCATGAATATGGCCACTACAAAATAAATTGTCCTAAACTAACAAAGAAGAGAAAATAGAGACACCATGCATCAACTGCCAAAGATGAATAACCTTCAAAGAAGGTCAAACATGATGGAGCTGATTTCTTCTACTACTCATCTCTTATTGGATCTATTGAAGATGAAATATGGTTGTTTGATAGTGTATCTTGAAGGCATATAACAGGTGACCATAAAAATATCTCAAGCATGATGGAAAAGGAAACACCTCATAAAGTGGAGCTTGGAGATAAGAACTCTTACGTAGTTAAGGGAATTGGACAAGCTACTATCAAGATAGAAACACGTAACTCTATCTCTATTTATCTAAATAATGTCTTATATGTTCCTGGTTTGAAAAATAATCTAGTATCTATTTCTTGTTTGGAAGGGAAAGGAGATAGAGTATCTTTTGTAGATGGAAAATTTCTTGTATGGTCTAAAGATTCAAAGATAGAAGATGCTAGTCATTGGAATTCATGAAGGAAGATTATATAAAATCCTAGGTCATAATACTCAAGCTCTTATACATGATGAAATCAACCCTAGTGAGTTATGGCATAGAAGGTATGTTCACCTTCATTATCAAACATTGCCATCTCTAAAACATATGGTTGTAGGCATACCAAAATTAAAATCTGTGCATGAAGACGTTTGTAGAGGATGTGCACATTGGAAGAATATTAAGAAACCATTCCCAAGCAATGAGAATAGATCCAAATAGATATTAGACCTAATACATTCAGATGTATGTGGTCCTATGCCAGTGAAGTCTCTTGAAGGCTCTGTTTACTATGTGACGTTCATAGATGACTTCTCAAGAAATGCCTGGTTGTATTTGTTAAGGACTAAGGATGAAGTATTTAGCAAATTCCAAGAATTCAACGCTAGAGTAGAGAACCTAATAGATAAGAATATCAAGCTAATAAGATCTGATAATGGAGGAGATACACCTCCAAGGAGCTCATTGCCTTTTGTAAAGAAGCTAGGATTAGGAGGGAGCTCATTGTCCCTCACAATCCTCAACAAAATGGTGTGGCTGAAAGAAAGAACATAACTATTGAAGAATCAATCGAGGCAATGATGAATGACCAAAATTTATTTATGTTTCTATGGGGAGAAGAAGCTATGACAATTGTTTACATTCATAATATAAGTCCACATCACATATTGAAGAACATGACTCCAAAAGAAGCCTTCTTTGGAAAGAAGCCAAGTGTTGAACACTTGAGAATCTTTGGATGCCTTGTCTATATTCATGTTCCCAAAGATAAAAGAAAGAAGTTGGAACCTTCAGGAAAGAAAGGCATATTTGTTGGATATAGTGAATCATCAAAATCATATAGAATCTATGTTCCAGGTCAATCGAAGGTTGAAATAAGCATAGATGTAAATTTTGATGAAAGGATTGCATTTAATAAATCTATCGAAGACTCCATAGACTCCAACGAAGAAGAGGAACTTGAGGACACCAAAGTAGATAGCACATGTTATTTAGAACACCCCAGTGAATAACCATAACCACCACATGAACCTGTGGAACCAATTATTGCACCTAAGACTAGAAAGAGACCAACATGGCTTGAATCCACCTTGCAGGAAGAAGAAAAAAATAAAGCTCCTAGTGTCATCTTCAGACAAAGCAAGAAACCGAAAAGGTTTTGCAGTTATGCACCACTCATGGAAAGTCTTATTAATGCAAAACCTTCCACCTTTGAGGAAGCAGTCAAGTAGAAAGAATGGAAGGAGGCTATGATGGAAGAATATCAATCCATCATGAAAAATAATGCATGGGAAGTTGTGCCTAGACCCAAAGAAAATTCTGTAGTTACTTCAAAGTGGGTTTATAAGATAAAACATGAAGTAGATGCGAGTATAGATAAATACAAGGCAAGATTTGTGGCTAGAGGTTTCTCCCAATAGGAGGGAGAAGATTATGATGAGATGTTTGCTCTGATTTCCAGATATACATCTATCAGAGCCATCATATCTCTAGCAACATCCATGGCTTGGAGTTTACATCAGATGGATGTAAAGACCGCCTTTCTCAATGGAGTAATTGAGGAAGAGGTATATATAGAACAACCTCAAGGTTTTGACGTACACCCAAGAGAAACCCATGTATGAAGATTGAGGAAGGCCTTGTATGGACTCAAGCAAGCTCCGAGATCTTGGTATGCACATATTGATAGCTATTTGACAAGACTTGTATTTTCCAAGAATCATGCTGATCCAAACCTCTATTACAAGGTTGTGAATGATGTACCTGTGATTCTACTATTATATGTTGATGATTTGTTCCTGACAGGTGCATAGCCTCTCATTATTCAGTGTAAGAAGGAGGTAGCCTCAGGATTTTATACAAAGGATGTTGGTCTCATGCACTACTACTTGGTTCTAGAAGTATGGAAGAAGTGTGGTGAAGTCTTCCTAAGACAAGAGAAGTATGTTGTAAAGATCCTTCATAAGTTTGGGATGATGGATTGAAAATCCATGGAAACTCCCATGGTAATAGATCCGAGGAAGTTGAGAGTCTCTTATTATGATCCAATAGACTCATCCCTATACCGACAGTTGATTGAATCATTGATGTATTTGGTAAATACCAGGCCAAACATTTTCTTTGCTATGAACATGTTGAGCCAGTTCCAGGTGGAACCTAGACATGAGCATTGGATAGCTATAAATCACATCTTGAGATATCTTTGTGGGATGATAACTTATGGTTTGATATATGCCTAAAATAATGAAGTACAACTGCATGGATTTACTGATTCATATTGGGAAGGGAGTGCAGATGACAAAAAATTTACTTCTGGTATGTGTTTCAGTTTGAGATTTTCTATGATATCATGGGCTAGCAGGAAACATAAGTCTATTGCACTCAACACTGTAGAAGAAGAGTATATTGCAGCTTATGATGCTTGTACGAAAGCTTGTGATGATTGTACGTAAGCAATGCGGATTTTTAAGCTGGTTTATAGATTGTTTGATCAGGTATTGGATTCAACTATGATATATTGTGATAACCAGAGCTATGTGAAGCTCTCATAGAACCTGATGTTCCATGACAAGTCGAAGCACATTGAGATCAAGTACTATTTTCTCTGTGATAAATTCTAGAGGGAAGATGTGGTTCTCCAGTATATCTCCATTGATGAGCAGACAACATATATTTTGACTAAGTCGTTGTCCAAGATAAAATTTGCATGCTTGAGGGATAAGCTAGGGCTTGTGGAGATTGTTCCCTTGGCTGAAAGGGAGGAGATGACTTCCTCGATTGGGAGGGAGCTCTCATGTGCGACATTATGGACTATCAGTGAGATGTGGATCTATATAATGCTATTACATCTTAGAGATGGTCATACAACTTAGAGATGATGCTTGCATCATGCTAGATATGATCATGCTAGTACAACGCATATATTATACAAATGGTTGGAGTTGTTGATGATACAATGGCCTGAGGAGCATCATGTTATTACAACTTAGAGGTGGAGATACAACTTATATATCATGTATGACATCATGCTAGTTATTTTCATGCTAGTATAGCTTAGAGACGATGCTGGTGAGACACATCATGATAGATATGTCCATGCTAGTACAAATTAGATGTGGCATACAACTTAGATATGATGCATTGACATCATGCTAGATATGTCATGCTAGTACAACTTAGAGATGACCATACAACTTAGAGATGATGCAGAGGACTCATGTCATACTAGATATGATCATGCTAGTACAACTTAGAGGTGGCATATTGCTTAGAGATGATGCATTGACATGATGCTAGATATGTCATGCTAGTACAACTTAGAGATGACATAGTGAGGCACTGATCTACATCATGCGAGTACAACTTAGATATGATACATTGGCATCATGATAAATATGTCTTGCTAGTGCGAATTAGAAATTATGTAGATGATACTTCAGATCATGATAGTACAACTTAGATATGATGCATTCACATCATGCTAGTATGAATTAGAGGTGATGCAACTGATGACATTGTTGATGCAAGATGATATTAGATGATATGATTTGATTTCCATGGAGACTATATGTCTCTGGACAATATTTGTATGCTACTGTGGTGGATGTGTTCCACTGGTAGTGATTGTGTGTCACTGGTTAATAGCCATGTGCTACTAGGAGTGGTTGTGTACCACTAGATAGTAGTTGTATACTACTATGGATAGACACAATTGTGTTCTATTGGATGGAATTGTAGAAGCTATATGCTACTATCTGATTGTCATGGAGACTACCACTAGTGTTGGAGATCATTTTGAACTTGATGGATAGTGATGATGTTGCTCGTGTTTTGATTTCATGAGATAGCATGTGTGGGTATGATGATGCTACCAACAAAATCGTCTGTTTGTCCTCAAGACTATTACCGTTAATACCTCCATAGCTAGGAGGGAGTGTTGATGTTATAGTAGTTGCGAAATGTATTAACCTCCACGTGTAACCTTTGATGAGATTAGAATATTCCGGGAAGTTAAAAAACCCTAACGGGTGAATAAGAAACCTTGAAGACAAGTGAGCTCAATAGAATAATTTATATTAAGTTATTAGCCTCCAAGAAAGAGAAGTCAACCTAGTTAGTTGATTTGGAGCACTATAAATAGAGGGCACTTGAATTTCATTTGGAATCACTCTCACTCACAACCTCATAAGGACTAGTGGTGCACATGAGTGGAGGAGAAGTGCAATTGCTGCAGTAGTGACTTGTTCTTTGGCTTATGGTTTGGTTTCTCTACTTGGTGCACTAGCTTTGGAGAGAGGGATGATACCTTGGTTGGATATTGGTTCTAGTGATTTCTTCTGGAATTATTCTATCTATCAAGATTAAGGTGCTCGGGGGTGGCCTTGTGCCTATAATTGGGTGACGATATAGTGATGTTTTCTATGGTGGAAACAAGCACACCTATTATTTTAACACTCCAAGGATATCAAATCAAAATATCATGGCAAGTGAAAACCACATCTAATAAACAAGGCACCTAAACATGTGCATCAAAAATACCTCATCAAATCGAACAAATTCTCCAAAACCAAATACAATCGACCAAGTTTAGTTTTGGGAGGGGTGTCATAAAATTCCTATTGGGTAGACCAAAACCCTAAAGTAGGGGATGCTCCCAAGGATGCCCTTTCAAGGTCATGTAGTGGATGATGAAGTGGATTGGGGGTTAGAATTCATAGGCCAATGAGTTCCATGACATACAAGGGCTCGTATTATCTCATTTATGGGTGTCTTTGTAGTGGGTGTGTTGCACCTTCTTCCTCAATGCAACCTTTTTCCAAGCTCATTTATTGCCATTTATTAATTATTGAATGATCCAAACATGTGTGCACTCCCAATTGTGAATCAATTAGCTTGGGGGGAAGCAACACATTGTCACTTGAAATAAGAGGTCCATAAAGTGCCATAGGGGTAACCATGCAAAGCGTTGTAACACACTTGTGCTAGTCTTATATTCAAGCGAGATATTTATTATGTGTTTGATATTGTGGAGGTCTTAAATTATTTCAAGAGAAACAATTCATCATTCTCAAGCCCTGACTGGGTGATCATCTAGAAGGTTTATGTCTTAGGCTCTTATCTTTTTCCAGCACCCATCTCCCTGGGATTTCAAAGCCTTCTTCCCATGAAATGAGGTACATGCCCTTCTTGGGTCACTAAAGTCAAAGGGCCTATAAGAGGGAAATATGATGGGAATGTAATAAGCAGAAAATGGTAAGTATGGTTGAGAATGGTACCATAACCTCTCAAGGGACCCTAGTTGCAACCCTTCCCCAAACTTTGGCCACTTACTAGGAAATCTATGACACTCACCAAGGTGAAACAGGGTCAAAATCTTAATGTCCAAGAAGCTGTTCTATAATCAAAAGAAACTTAAATACAACATGTTTAAATGCCTCAAATATTAGGGTGATTACTTGCCACAATATTTGAATTGTACGGCATGGAGAAAGGCCCACCACAAGTGAGGTAGGATTAACAACACACTCTCTTATGGAAAGGATGGAGGATAGATGAAAAGGTAAAGATGGGAGGTTGTGGTGTTAGGGTAGGTCTAGCAAAGGCAAGAGAAAGAAGTTGATGACACTGGCATGACATTGGAAAAAGGCATGAGTTGACATAAACTGACTAAGAGTGAACATGAGCGAGAGAGGAAACACACTCTAATATAGGGTTATCACATGAATAAATGTAACATATGACAACTTGGACTTAAGGTGAGCGTAACAAATGAAATTCATTTTTCTAGGATTTCTGTAGTCATTAAGGCGCCATACACTAGTCAAGGACATAACATGAGTCCCATGTGACATATGATAATCTGGAGAGCATGAGCATAATAGGCATAAGAAACTAGTAATATAGAGTCATCAAAAGCACAAAAACAAAACATGATAGCCTAGTTGCAGTACCAGATCACGCTATAGTTGTAGTATCAGAAAAGTGAGGTACCAAATCAATGTTGCTTAAGAGTCAAGTGATTAGGATCATACATATCAAGCATTTAATCGAATTAACTCAATAAAACTAAATAAATAATGCCTTAATCATAAGTTACCTCTCTATGCATATGGACAAGGTCATCAAGTGTATTTTTGGAGGAAACAGTCAATTATATACACATATCATAGGTAAAATAGGCTCAGATAGAGGGTAATATAAGACATTAGAAGTATCAAAATGGAGACTCCACATTTTCCCCATGCTAAATTCATTGCATGTCCTCATGCAACAACATCAAAAATGATACTCAAAACTTTTTGCAAAATTGAACCATTCCCCATCATTTCTCTGGCTGTAGGATGTTAAGACCAGAAGCTTTGCTCCTCAGTTCCTTCTTAATGACTCTGGTGTATTGGATCAGTTGTAAGACTTTATTGAGTTTAGCAGAGACCTCTTCTTGTGCATCATGTAACCTTGAATTATGTTATTTTAATTGTGCATTCTCTGCCTTAATGTGCCTATCCAATACTTGGTACTCTGCAACTTCTTGTTTCAGCTTCCCAATATTCACTATCAATTGTTCTTTTCTCAGAGATTTGTCAGGACCAGATGTGGCTATTTTCTCAATCACCTCCTCTCGGGTTTCCTTTTCCTTTCTCAGACCCCTCAAGGTTTCTGTCACCAACCCCTCAGTTTCACTAATCATA